>JABXWE010000084.1:0-18198 GCA_014611495.1 Limonius californicus
TTGGCTGGGGCATATAATAAGAATGGAAGAAGCAAGAATACCTAGACAACTACTGTACCAAGAGGCAGAGGGGCAAATAGAAGGGGAAGACCGAAAAGGCAATGGTTAAAGTGCATTGAAGAAGACCTGAAGGAGATGAAAGTGAATAACTGGGAAGGCAAAGCGGAGGACAGAAAAAAATGGAAAGAAATTTCCCAAAAAGCCCTGGGCCTTAAAGGCCTGTCATGCTGATTATTATTGTTATTAATCCTATTAGCGCTTAAACTGTAGTGACTAGTGTTACCTCAGCTATGAATAGCAAGACGTTGCTGAACAGCTCAACAATTATTTAAAAAAAAAAATACAGTGGTGGTTGTTGATACCCTTGTTTTTCTTGTTTCAGGATTCTATATAATTCCTTTGTTCTTTTCTCATTCAAATTTTCTTGCAACTCCTCCATCTTCCTTTCTAACTAGTCTCTTTTCTTTTTTCTACAAATTGCATGTGCTTTCCTTTTCACTTCTCGGTACTTTACCCTCGATATCTCAGTCTGTTCCTTTAACATTGTCATCCTTGCCTTCTGTCTTTCTTCTATCATTTTTTTGCAATCGTCATCAAACCAATTATTAATTTTAGTTCGTCTCGTGTGCCCTAGTTTACTTGCTCCTTGTTCGATTGCTTTTTTAATGATTTCTCATTTCTTTTCAACAGATGTACTGTCACTTAAACCATCTAGGCCTCTTTCTACTACCAGGACATATTCTTCTTTTGTCTTTTCATCCTTTAGTGCCTTGATATTACAATATATACATAACCTGTAACGTGCGATTTCTTGCACCTGGTTGATTGGTATTTAAATTTTCAATACAGCATTTTGGATTGCATATTTAAGCTTTCGACTAATTCAGAATTGGCCTTGTGGAAGTTTCGTGTCATCTACTCGTGTATTTCCGGTTCAGGAAATTGTGAATTTTGGGTTTTCCGTTTGACAATAACTGTACGAGTTCTCAAAGAATGTGCACGTGTTTTGAATTAATTTGGAAGTCGTTTTAAGACTTGGGAAGTTTCCCGATTTGAATTTTCAAGACACATTTGGGAAGTTCTTAGGCATCGATAGAGTGATGTGAGTTCCCGGGGAGTTGATCCCAATCTGTGTGCAATTCTTTTGAGAGAGTTCTTTCGCCAGTTAACATCTTTTGGTAAGCATAGAAAATCCAATTTCTCTTGTTTCACTTCTAAGACTATTGAAATTATTTAGGCGAATAGGCTGGGGTTAGAATTGACAGAAATTACCAGTCATTTGTGAAAAATCAGAGAGATCCTGTGGGTTCGAGACAAGTGGAAATATCTGCCGTGCAGCGAACGCGTACGACAGGTGTGGATCGAGATAACGAGATCGCAGGTGTGTCAGTTGCTTTCATATTCAATTTTCACATATAATTTCGAGGATACGAGGTAATTGTAATTATATACTTAAATTGATAACAAGACTAAGTACACTTTAATTAGTGGGTGTTTAAATTCAATTGATTTTGTATTTTGTAAAAATTGATGATACTTTTTTTCGAAATTCTGTTAATAGTTAAATGATCAACAGTGTAATTAATTTTCTTTTATTGATTAAAATTCAAATAGCAAGGGGGAATAGTGTGGAAGTTTTAAATCTTGATTAATAGTGCGCCGATACCAATACCATTATATTGGTATTTCTACATCTGGGTATTTGATTCGCGAGGCCTCGAGAAACTTAAAAATACTTAGCGGGTTTGGTCGCGAATATCATTATGGTTGGAAGCGGAATAAATGCTTCGTAGTCTAGTAATCATCTCGCATTATTGCGTTCCCTATATATTAAAGAATTTTGTTTTATTAATTTGTTTAACGGAAGGTAATGTTAGCCATGATTGGTTAAATACTGTTACATATTTATATATCTTTATTGAATATCTAATTTAATTTCAAGTGGCGATGTGTCAAAAAGATTTAATTGCGTGAATCTTTATATAAATTGAAATTTTGTAATTTATTGTTGTTTTATCGTGTCTTGGGTTAACATAATTTACTTTGGTGACAAATTGAGCAATTACCGAAGCAAGGTAGGTCAGAACTCCAGGAAGGTTCCTGTTTACCTCGTGTTATTTTCAAGGATGAAGGATATTTTAAACAGGTGGCGCCTAGGCTTATCAAACCCCCCCTTCTTCGACTGTGGCTGGTCGACCCTTGTCCTTGATACCTGGACCTTGCATCGTAAATGGTAGTTTCGGTTGTATTGCTTCTAATTAGTATAACAGTATTGTCGCCGTCTGTTCGACTAGGCGTTACAAACACTACAATATATAATAGAAGGGAAGAAGGAAAGAGAGCGCGTGGAAGAAGGAAAACATCTTGGATGAGCAATATAAGTAAGTGGTTGGGGATGAATAGAGAAACGCTTATATATACAACATGTCATAGATGGAGATATGCCATGGCGATCGCTAACCTCAGAAGCTGAGACAGCACCCGGAGAGAAACTTATATAAAATTGTCAACATGTATATGTTAAGTTGTACATTATGGCTGTGGTGGTTCGTGGAAATGTACAGTGGTAGTGAATTCTATAAATTGTTTGATTCAAGATAATTATTTTATATCCACAGCCAACCTTTACTGAAAACTTTGTTGATCGTACCATACAAAAATATCTTTAGAAGTGTCATATTTGTATATTTTGAGAGTTATAGAATAACTTAATTTGTTTAATTTATACCCAAACAGTTCACTTATTTTTTTTTTATCATTTCAACAATATCTAGATTAGTATACAAAACAGATATTTAGGAATTTTACTACCAAGAACAAAAAAATGAAGGAAGACAAAATTATAAAAACGTTAACTTTGGTGTTACATTTAAAGTGGTAACTGTGTACTTGTTGAAAATGCAAAATTCTAACCACGAAGTAGACTATTCGTGCTTTGTAGGAACTTGAACTAAGGGTTAACTAATTAAGCCTTTGTTTGTTAAATGATTAGCATTGGACTTTCATTGTTAAATTGGTGAAGAACTTGCCCCAGGAGGTATTCCTCAGCCAAGTTATTTTACATAGTTCAAGTTCCTACTGAAGATGGCAGCTTAGTTTTCGAAATTGGTATTTAGGTGTTCTAAATATCGTGGTGGTAAGAGATTTTCCAAAGTATATATAATGTGATTTGAAGTCGCAATGCTGTTATACAAGGTATTTGATAAAAATAACCAAAATTTTGGCGTGCGAGTAATATCTCAACAACCTTAGACTGCAACTATACATCACATATAAAATTTTAACTTAAACTAACTGAAATAAGTATGGCATTTTCAAAAAAATGTTATCTGCTTACCAATACTTTGTATTCAAGAACTACAAATCATAGCAATTTTTAATAACAAAATCATTTAAAAAAAACACAAAAGTAAGATACCTACCTAATGACCAAACATCCACTTTACCATCGTACTGCCCCTCATCCATGGCAAGGATGACCTCGGGAGCCATCCAATAAGGAGTGCCAACAAAGGAATTAGCAGGACATTTAATGGAAGCACTTCCAAAATCAGCCAACTTAACAGTACCATTTTCAGTAAGTAAAATATTACCTGCTTTTACATCTCTACAATTTAATGGTTAAATTGAGTTACAAACATTGAATATTAGTACAAACCTATGAATACGTCCCAGACTATGAAGGTAACTAAGGCCATTTAAAACCCCATCGCAAATGGCAGCAATTTCTTCCTCCCGCAATGCACTCTTATGGACTTCTATAATATCTGAAGCAGAGCCTAAACAATACTCCATTACAAGCCATGCTGTGTGGTCACGTAAGTAACAGCCTTTGTGTTCTATTGTATTTGGATGCTTCAGCTGTCGAAGAAATCTAAACAATCCAAATTAGTATAAGGAAATTATAACCAAGTGCCACAATCAAACCTGATTTCTTTCAAGATGTCTTGCCATTTTTCAAGGCTTTGTTTGCCAAGGTAAGACATCTTTTTGATGGCAACGACTTCTTGTGTGAGAAGACATCGCGCATAGTAAACCGCCCCAAAGGAGCCATGTCCGATTTCGCGTAGGTCTTCAAATATTTTCTCAGGATCATGTTTGTAAAAAAGCTCCGCTATATCAGGGTCTTTTAGGCTGCCTGGCCTCGGCACAGGAGCCATACTACTGCCTTTCACTGCTAATTTTTCATGTCAGTCCATGGTCTGAAATAGAAATAGGTTAGGCATCAGTACTAGTGAATTAATTGATTTTTGTCTTATTCCTCTAGTGCGACTGTAACATGGGGAGTGCCAATAATTTTATCCCCAATGATGTATGGAGATCGAGACCCAATACCAACCAAGCAGGGAATTAGAAAAATATTCCGGCCCCTGGAGTAATTCAAACCGGGAAGCATTTAGACTATTACATTTAAAGCCTGACTCTCTTACCACTGAGCCACCCCAGTCCTTTATTAGTATTCATAAGGCCCACAATAATGCATCTTTATTTTTAGTTCTAGCCCTAGAAAACCCTATATATTACTTTTTTTTAAATATATACATTAACCAGTACAACACTCTGGGATTTTTTTGCATTTGTTTATTTGTACTATATGACAATGATCTTGTTATGGTTTATTCTACAATCTTATGATGATTTTCTACACTGCATGTCTTTAGTTTGAACCAATTTTACTTATTACTTATTGTGTTTACAAAATGAATTCTTGTAAGACAGACTTGACGGTGAGTTTTCAAAAAATGGAGACACAAAAATTAATCAATTTTCAGTAATGAAGATTTAAAGCAGCAAACTTTAAATGCGCCACATGCAAAGATACTCAAGACAGCAATTTTCAGGTTAAGGGAGTTATAAACAAATCACTATGAAGGTAACATAGAACTACACCTACTATTTACTGAAATGACCTCTAGAAATGCAATGTGGTGAAAATAAAATACTACAAATCCGAATTCTTCCAAGTAAGGCACGGGACTCCTTTTTTTGATAATTTTGATTAATCTGATGTTGGAGCAGATATTAAGAAGTGAAATACACAGAGATGGAACAATATATGAGTAAAGACATCAGTGCATGGCCTTACTTTTATTGTAACACGAACTGACAAGAAGCCTCAAAGATGGGTCTTTAATTAATGAACAAGAAACCAAATATATGAAATTTAAAGGTAACACAAATATAAGCAACAATATCATAGCAAAAATAACAAAAAAAGTGGATAGTTTAACTACTTAGGAAGATTCATAACAGAACAGTCTGACAAGTGATAAAGTTAGTTCACATACCATCAGAGGTAAGAAGAATGTCGGGACACTAATGGCACTGTCAAAATCAAAGAATGTACCCTGCAAAGTTAAAACATAAGTATAAAAGTCAGTGACCGTCCAACAGTAACTTCTGCAAATGAAACATTACTTTAAACAAAAGTAACCACAAGAAGCTGGTTATAAGGAAGATCCTTAGACTTATTGATGGGGGCAAGAAGATACGAAAATGTGGAAAAGGAGATCAAACCTGCAAATACAACAACTCTATGCAGAACCTGGTATCACGAGAATAATTCAAGCAAATAAAGCAAGATGTTTGGGACACGTATCACAACTTCCAGAGAAGTGCCTTACAAAAAATAATGCAAGGGAAAATGAGAATACGGAGGCTGGAGAAGAGACGGCTCAACTTCATGGGAGAAGACCTGGTGAGAATCGGAGAAGACAAAAAGGAATGGAGGAAAATAGTGAACCAAGCCCTGGGCTTAAAGTTGTAACATTTTTATATATGGGGGATTTTTAATAGAGACTGAGACTGGGGCTGGTGCTCTACGGAAAGTGGTCCCTGCGCCATCTTTTGGCGGTTTCTTAATGTGTTCACTCCATGCTAACTAAAGCCAGGTGCTCCACTTGTAGTGGCGCAGTATTTCGTTGAAGGTACGTGAACAATGTTATATCATCAAGTTTTATGTTTTGCTTAACAAAATGGAGAGTACGGAGTGGATGAAAATGGGTCAACATCCCCAAAAAAAAAGGCTTAGGCACGAAAACCTTCAAACAAGGCTATGGTCATGATTACAGGCGGATGGTGTACATTCATATGGTCTTAAAAGGCCAGACAGGTTTCAATAACACTCATGAATGAACACATTCCAAGAAACAGAATGGACCCTGTCAGGAAATGGAAGCTGAATCACGTCAATTTCGTCGACAACCTTGAGATTGAGTTTCTGGCAACATCTCAATGGTACCCCACGCTGCTTACAGTCCTGATTTGGCCCTCTGCAGTTTCTTTTTATACCCTACCGCCAGAAGACCTTAATGGACTCGCTTGGATGCCGAAATTGACGCAGTTAAGGTTCTGGGGGCGATTTTGAAGCGACAAAGGATGGTTTCGCGTATGTGTTTCAAGAGTGACAATAAGTGCATTGCACTAAATGGGGAGTATATAGAAGGGGATAAAAGTGCCAATTTTTAATTTTTTGTAATAAAAGTTTTACAGCCTTAGTCTCAGGAAGGGAGGAGTCCCTCTTGTATTAAATCAAAACAACCCCTATATACTGGGAAAGGGGATTCGTCTTAACTACGATCATAGGGTATCCAATGTAAAATTAAATGTATTGCAAAATTTGTTGTTATCTGATTAATTCATCGAATATGTAAGAGAACTGTAAGGGTATCTTGTAACTTTTCCGCACTGATTTTTACAATAAATAATTCATCATCATCTGACATGGAGCCGACTCGAGGGTCAATCCTGGATTACGCCAGGCCCACCCCATGCCAGTAAGTGGGGAGGGATTTAATGGATAGGGTGGGATCGGGTGGGGTATTGCACAACGTTAGCATGTCTGCAATGCATACCGCAAGACACCGCTGCTGCAACACCAGGTAGTTAGTAAACTACGCATCAATGGGGTTGTTGAATACGTAGCCGAGACCGTTATGCGATTATGCATTTGACCCTAATAAACTTTGGTATCAAAGTTTCACAGTGTTCTTATTTCACATCTATCTATTGTTCTAAGGTTACTGATTGCACATCTTTTAGTTTCCTAATAGCAAATATCCAACTTAATAGTTACTCCCAAACTTAGTTTAACTGTCCGTTATGCGATTAGGCATTTGACCCTAATAAACCTTGGTATCAAAGTTTCACATTGTTCTTATTTCATTGCTATCTAGTGTTCTAAGGTTACTGATTGCACATCTCTTAGTTTCCTAATAACAAATATCCTACTTAATATTGGCTCCCAAACTTAGTTTAAATGGGTAAATATTCAAAATATGTAACATTTAAAATTTATTCAGGCAACACTTAATTTAAAACACGATTTTTGATAGTTTGCTAGCGCGAGAGTAATAGCTTAGCTAGTTGAATATGTCTTGCGGTTCTTCTGAGTGCTTTTACAAGACGTAGAAAATTCTCTATGTATGTACACACAGACATAGAGGACCTACGTCTTAACGTAGGCCCAAAATCAGTTAAGTTTTTTAAACTTCTACGGCTATAGTTATGTAAGAACATTAAAGGGAATGTAGCTTTGGTAAAATATCATCTAACTTGAATTAAAAATTACCACTACATTGGTGTAAGTACTATTCAAATGGGATACTTTAAATTATAACATGGTTAATTGGTGGAATTTTACAAAATTAAATTGTTTTTAAGTAAATACTGTTGGGTAAGTACAGTTATTAAATAAAATGGTATAAGTTGCTTATATACAGACTGAACTGTTGAACAGAGACAGATACTCAAGTAAATAAGAAACCTGCAAATTTAAATTTAAAATATTAAATATGTTTACTTATTACACAATCATTTTCATTAAAAACACCATTGTTAGAGAGCTACGAATTACTCTTATCTTTTCTAGCATATTACATGCATTCAGTACAAGTATAATAACAAAATTTCAAAATATTTTTAAATTCCATGGGATACCCCATAATCCGAGTATATTTGTAAATGATGGATGTGTTTGTGATATAACAGCAGTAAAGATTTATTTACATGATTGCAAAGAAAATTAAAATTTCTCTTAGAACAGATATGGCATGTGAATTTATTGTTAAATCTATTATAATGATTACCACTCTCATAGAAACTTTCTTTCCATTTACAAGGGGCTTGTTAGGGTTGTTACAAATATTAAAAAAGATATTTACATGAGGAGTAAAGTGTATATACATAAAAAATTAGAAAACAATCTGTAGGTTACATTAAATTCTTTAATTATTAGTTCAAGATATGTTTCATCCTGTATATCATGTAAAAATTCAGTAACAGCTTTTCAATATAAAGTAATATACAGAGTGTTCTATTTAAAAAGCCATATATTCCTTTAAATATGCATCTAAACTTGACTAACCCTAAAATCTATAGTTTCAGATCCACATGACTATACTATTTGAATTTCCCAGTGATGGAAATTTGAAAACATTAAATTACACAGGGTGTTCCTTTTAAAATAGAAAGTAAGATATTGCTCAGCCCAAATCTAGTAATTTTAAGTGATGCGACACTTTAAACCAAACAAATGTTGTACTTGTACATTTCTTATAACGCTGCTAACATAGAAGGTACCGAGAAAATACAAACGATTATAACAGGTACACTACAGGGTACTCCAGAATCGTAAGAATGTGGCAGGTTGGTTAGATGTGCCTGGCCAGAGCTGTACGTTAAATATGCACGGGTTTACTACGACTGCATTTGGACAACTTCTTTAAAATTAAATAACTCATTTAGAGGCAGAAACAAAAACCATTTTTGTGTAATTGATAAAACATAAACTGGCGTTTTTAAAATGGAATACATATGTGAATTTACCTCGACATATAGGTTATATTTTCATTGATACAAAGGTTGGTATGCTTATTTTCAGAAACTATATATATTTATGAAAAACAGTTTAATAACAACAAAACCAAAACAAAATTAACAAGAAACAAAACAAGTGAATAACTTGCAGCTATTAAAATGATAAACGTTTTCCCTGTTTATTTTAAGTGTCAGTTGTCCAACTGTTGTTAGACTTTGCAATCCTGTACTGAATAAAGCAATTATTTGTAAACGACATTTACTGTAAAAATAAAATGGCTTACACTTGCATTAGGATATTTTTTGACAGCTACAGTTGTTTGACTATACATTTTGTTTTAGTTGACGTTTTTGTCAAATATTTTTGACAGTTGCAATTGTTTTACTTTCAATTTTTTGCAGATCTTGTTTCTTCTTTTTTAAATGTTTTTCTTAAATATTTTACTAGTTTTTGAATGTGAGTCTGTCAATCTTCTATCAGTGGAAAGAGAAAAAGGTAACCTATTTAAAGGGGAAAAACTTAGAACAGTCCAAAAATACTCTTCATAAATACTACTAACAAGTATCTACAGCTTCTTCCTTTAAAGATTTTCTTAATTACTACTCGCATACCAGTTACTTAATTTCAAACAAATGCATTTATTCATTTCTATCAGTAATCTATGCACATTTAGGAAAATCAAAAATAGTTTTAAAGTACACTCAGCACACAGGTAGTTTAGAATACTGACGTACAAGTATTTTCAAACAATATACTTGTGTATGGAAATTATACTTACATTAACACTTACTTGCCAAGACAAGCTTGGTGAAGAATTTAAGATATTAATCATAAGCATGCTGTATTAATATACCTGCTATTATTCTTTAGAAATATAATATATCTCAAATCGAGGACTATAGCATTTGGATCCCGGAAATATTAATAAAAAAGGTACACACTTATGAGGCCCATTTAGTGATGTTTTGGTTTTCTGAAAAAACGCAGAGCTTACTGAAATTTCTTCAACACTGCAAAACATTTTACTGTTAATAATTTAGATTGTACAGGGAATTGAAGCCTCTTCAAAATTAACCTAAATTTTTGGCAGGTTTCGAGATAAACGGAAACTTACATTTTTTATGTGTTTAGATTCATTAGAAAGTTTATTTTTCCCCCTTTATAAAACTAAATGGGTAGACCAACTTGTTTTGATAAACCTCCAAAATATGTACTAGAAGCTTGATTAGGTAATCGAATGTGCCTCGACTACAATACTTATACAAACAAATGAATCATACCCTTCTAGCTATGAAACAAAAGATAGTTTGAGTATGTAAAATATCCAGAACTGTTTTTGTACGTCTTTGTAATATCTTTCCTCTCAGCGACTTACGCGGAAGCAATTATTAATCTGATTTGACTAATACACTATAATTAATTTACACAGAAACATCTAAGTGTATCAAAATTACTTCAGCAAATTATATTCAAATTAGGCATGTAATAAAATTAATTACTTATCCATTTAAGCACACATTTTTGTCGTACCTATCTGCTTCGTGGGATGGGATTGGGTGGTTGAACCCTTTTTCAGATTTGTACCGATTTGAAGCTTTCAAAACGGATCCAATTGACGTTAAAATGTCAAAGCCCTTCCCAATTGGGCATTATACGAATTTAATAGAATAATTTCCACAAAAGACCCTCCCCTGAAACGTCCAGCAGATAACGTGAAATAAACAACGTAATCATGCGCCCGTTGGATTTGCTTTTTCCACTCGGGACTTCGATTGGAAACGCGAAACGATTAAGCGATTTCCTATCTATACGCATATCATTAAATGTTGTTAAAAACTTACAAAATATTGGGCTGATGACTCAAAATGGCGTTAACACGGTCCTCAAATTTGCACCGTAATTTTGTTAATTTGTTTCCTTCTCGCACATGTTGAATAGCATTATATCATGAGGAGAGGCGATGTTTAGCGAGAACTCCAAACATTGATGAAAGTTGCTAACAAAAGTATAATCACAACGAAAACACTATTATAAATCGCTATAAGGTTAAAGTTGTCAGGACTCGGTGCGCGCCCTGGCGTAAACCTTCATAACTTCCAAGTACGAATTCTTGCCTCGGTAGATATTACAACGAATTGTATTGGCGAATTCAAATATGGCCGCGACCTCTAACGACTGCTCTTACGACTGTTGGAGGCCACGCCATTCCAGTGTTGCCACTTTTGGCAATTCATCCTAATATTTAGATATTTTTTAATAACTACTAACTATGTAGATGTCTCAACCTTTGATTAGCCAGACGGCTAAAAGATTCCGTATTACAAATCAAATAGGTAGTAATTTAAAGTAACAAATTACTGTTAGAGATTTTTAACGGAATACCTAAACAGGCCACGGGTTTAATTTAAACGTTACAATGTAATATAGCTGCAAAAGTCTATTGATTTCTTTATTTATTGGGAATTTTGTTTTCGAATGTTTAATGTCATATTAGAATTATAGTAGCTAAACCAATTGGCATAAACTTTATACAAATACTTTAATATATTAATACAGGAAACTTCGCCGAAAATCTCGTGACACTGACTGCAGCGTTCCGTGCGGCTTGGTGGGCCACTAAGATTTGTATTTGGCAGCTGTCGAAACATTTGTGGCACATTTAAAGCAAATGCCATTTACTTTATTATAGCAAAAAACTTATTTAATTAATAATATTTGATAATTATGATATTTTACTTTACTTTGTAAGTTTAATCAGTTTATAACATTTTGTAGGGTTAGGTTTTTATTTATTAAAATGAATTTAAAACAGTAATCTGCAAATTTATTATCCAAATTTACTGAAACTTGCTCACCGAACTGCTTAGATGACGCCACTATCAATGTCTCGCATTTCATCATGCTAAACTTATATGAGTTTCCTGTATTAATATATTAAAGTATTTGCTTTATATTATTTGATAGGTGGTCTAACTATTAGAATTGCAGTGTGAACAAAAATCTTGGTATTAAAACATTTGTAAAAATGGACAATTATGCGATATTTAAAAAAAAACAGCGTCAAGGACTTTATTTATTCTTCAACCAACAGCTTATACACTTTTTTGTATGAATCCCTGCCTCTGTAGATATTACAAGGAATTGTATTGGCGAATTCAAAAATGGGGGCGATCTTCAGCGACTGTTCTTATGACTAATGGAGGCCACGACCTTCCAGTGTTGCCACTTTTGGCAATTTATTATAATATTTAGTTATATTTTAATAACTACAAACCATGTCGATGGCTCAACACTTGATTAGCCAGACGGATAGACGACGCTGTCTTACAAATCTAACCGATACTGATTTAAGGTATCAAATTACTGTTAAGAGATTTTTAACAGAATTTAAAACAGAACAAAAGTCTTGGCATTAAAGCATCCGTAAAAATGGAAAATTATGCGAAATGTTTGATATTTTCAACATAAAACGATTTCAAGGCAGTGGTAGATCCGGGTGATATTCTCAGGGGGGTAAAAATAATTATATTTAATAATATATATATTTCGTTTAATTAAAATTGGAACATAGGTACACAAATTAAATATTTTATTGATATAAATAAAAAAGTCGAAATCTTGAAGATCAGGGAGGTAATTACCCCACATTACCCTCCCCCTACGTGTATCCGCGCCTGCGACAAGGACTGTATTCATTCTTTCAACCAAAAATGTGTATACTTTATTGTATGAATCCCTGCCTCTGTATACAGGGTGTTAATGAATTGCAGGGACAAACATCTAGGGCTTAAAGTATACATGAAAACAAACATTTTTTGTTAATACATGTATGGTCAAAAGTGTTTCCTTTCAGGGATAGAGCTTCTCAAAGATTTTTTAAGAAGCACCTAAATGTAGGCAACGCAATTTACTACCTACTATTTGTTTCCATAACAACGGAAGTTAATACAGGATAAATAAAGCTTGATTTCTTTATATGGGGTCATGTTAAAACGTTAGTGTATGCTATCCCAGTTGAAACTGTAGAAGAACTTACTTCTTCTCGCTGCATGTGAAGAAGTTCAACAGACTCCTGGTACATTTGGAGCGGTGCGCAGAAATTTACTTTGTAGAAGTGCTTCGCGTGTAGAAGCTGGGGGGTTACATTTTGAACATTTCCTATAATTTTGTTAATTTTTGAATTAGTTATTGTATATTTTTCAAATAGTTGATTTTTGCTTCGTAATTTTGTTTTTCTATATTGCTTAGTTTTTAAACATTTTGTTAATTAATTTATTTTAAATTTAATTTAAATTTGAAAAATAGGAAAGAGGGCTTTATTTATCCTATATTAACTTCCGTTGTTAGGGAAACAAATAGTAGGTAGTAAATTGAGTTGCCTACATTTAGGTGGTTCTTAAAGAATCTGTGAGAAGCTCTATCCCTGAAAGGAAACACTTTTGATCATACATTTATTAACGAAAAATGTTTGTTTTTCTGTATACTTTAAGCCCTAGAAGCTTGTCCCTGCTATTCATTAATACCCTGTATATTACAAGGAAATGTATTGGCGATTTCAAATATGAGCGCGACCTCAAACCACAATTCTTATGACTATTAGAGGCCACGCCATTCCAGTGTTGCCACTTTTAGTAATTTAGCGTGAAATTTAGTTATATTTTAATAATTACAAACCATGTTGAAAATATATTCGGGATGGTGACCTTGACAATTGATTAGCCAAACGGATTTATTTATTCTTAGAATCAACAATATGTATATTTATTTGCCTGTTTTTAATTTAAAATTACGAATAAAATAAAATGCGTTTTTGAAATTCACTTCTTAAAAAATAATAAAATAGTATTGCTAGGCGTAGGCTTGTTTATTTGATCTCATTGCATACTTTTTGAGGGTAGAATTTGGCGCACATACAAATCTCACTGTGTACATCCAGTGCAGTTATGAGTGTACTTGATTTTAATCAAAAATCACTACTAATCAATCTGACAGCTGTCAGATCAGTTTAGCTAAATTCAACTAGTTCAAAATTATTTGTAACCTTCTCAATAAAAATTATTCAAAAGAATGTGAGAATATAAAGTTATCTATTAATTTAGGACCAATTGCAACCATTGAACCCACTAGATGGTAAGAGTTTAGCAGCAGAAAACTTTGCATTTTTAAGCTTTTTTCAACACTTTAAGCAATGGAAGCGGTGCAGTTTACACTCCAAGAAAGAAAATTAGAACACGTTCGGAAGCCAAGACCTCGATTAGGCACCCCTTTTGATGTTCTAGTTAAAGTAGCCTTTTGTGGAATAAATAGAAAGGATCTACTTATTCTTGATGTAAGTAAACTGTATCACCTAAGTGCTGCTCCAGTTGTGTTCAGTAAGCTCCGCAATTTGTTTATATTTTTTATTTTGTAGGGTTTAATTCCTTGTAATTCCGAAAAACCATTTTTTTTGGGACAAGAAATATGTGGAATCGTTCATGAAGTTGGTGAGCAAGTCTCGGTTGCTAAAAAAGGAGACAAAGTTGTTGTGGATCCCAACAGGTAAATTGTTATTTGCTTTACTAAAGCTTTCATATGAATCAGCGTTTTTCAAACTTTGGTTAGTTGTAATAGGAAGGGGTTTATAATATTAAACCCTTGCTACAATATTTAAAGATGTTCTTGCCTATCTTACGAAAGGATGCGTTTAGGAACTGAAGATACATTCATTGAACTGGAATCAAATTAAATGGAACGTTGTTACAATTTCGGCAAGACGTAAAAAACAACATCTGTTAGTGATGATAGAATAGAAGAAGTAGAAATGATGTATGAAGATATTAACACATTCAATTAACAGACCTTAAATACGCAACACTTAGATACCTTGAAAAGATTCGACATAATATGAAATATGAATAGCAGACTCAACTGAAAGCGATAGCATAAGGAAATATATCAAAACTAAATACAACAAGTTCTCTCCAGGAACTATACCTTTAGTAGACATCTTTACCAAGATGGATAAAAAAACCAGCAGGAGAATTTAAAAAGGATGTCAGAATACATAATGTATTTCAGGCAGAACAGACCATACAGAAACATAGCAACGGGAAGGTACTTGGAAGGATATTGCTTATTGACAGAGAAAAACAACATTTTTAAGTTAAAAGAGTAAAATTCAAACTAATTTACAATTCGGAAAGCACTTCTTAAAACAAGTCAGGTGTACTATGAAAACGTGTACGAATCGAGAGTATTCAGACCATGTTAGTCAACAGCGTATCGGGAAAAGGCCAACAATCAAAGATCTGAGATCTAATTGCAGATCAGCTATGTACCGAAAGAAAAACCCCACTCTCATGGAGAAAATGATTGTCCTTCTAGATAAATTTGTCGTTCTCTTGAAAGGGATGATATAATATCTGAAATATTAAAATCTCGCGAAGAAACTCATTGTAAACCATCTTCAACACTCTTCAACAAATGTCTATCTTTGCTGAATGTAATAATATCTATCTCCAACTCTTCCACAAAGAAGGCGCCACCGAAAAGGTCGAAAATAGTCTTATAAGTGTAGTCTCTCATGGGTATAAACTATTTACAAGTGTAAAGAAAATTAAACTACATGTATATCAACCCCAAGAACAAGCTGGCCTAAGATCAAGTTGTGGTCATCTTCAAACTATCAGAACCCCGAATGAGATATATTATGCATGTAAGAAATATATTGTAATTCCGTCTGTAGATAAGAAAGTTTCTCATTCACTAGGAAAAGATTGCAGGATCGACAAAAAATTATTAGGAACATATAAGAGAACAACAGCAAGAATTCTTCTTGTTCACTGTGCAGGTCCAGGACCTGTTGATTCTGGTATTTCTATTACGGTGCAGGTTGTTCTCTAGGACTGCCAGCTGTCGCACCATTTCTGCGGAGTCTTCCTGGCGGTCTGGTTCCTGTTGGCTTTGCATTGCGGATTATTTTGGCTAGTCTGTCGTTTCTCATTTGTGATATATGCTCGCTCCAGTTTATCCACCGTTGTCGCAGTATATTTATATACAATATACTGCTCTTTGGTCGAACATATCTAACAATATCATCAGTGTCGCAGGTTCTTCTAATATCGTCGTTTATATATTCTGTGTCTCAGTGTCAGTCCAGCTATTCGTCTACAGAAAAATACGACCAAATTTAATAGTGAGAATGGAGTTATGTAAGGGATACTACTTCACCAGCACTCTTTACTTTTGACTTGAAAAATGTATATAAAACTCTGTATCGAGAAAAAGAGGGATAAATATCAATGGTTTCAGATTGCCTCGCCTCCGATTTGTTGATAACATAGTTCTGATATTGGATGTTATGGTACTAATGTTAGAACAATTGCGCAAAGTATCAGTCAAAGTTAGATTACAATATTAACATCCAAAAAAACTAAAATCTGGACTAAGATCTTTAGCAACATTATGTCAGAAAACAGACAGCTGCCAGTGAAACAGGTATTTCGTTCGTTCTTCCGTTAACAGCCTTTTCACCTCCCCCCCTGCTGCGCACTGGCTTCTTTTATGCCACGTCATCATCATCATCGTCATCATCATTGTCAGCATTTATAAACTCCATCTTTGGATATATGCCTCTCCAAGAATCTTCCATCCGCTTCTGTCTAGTGCTTTGCTCATCCAGTGTGTTTTAGCAATCTTTTGAATGTCGTCTTTCCATCTTGTCTTAGGCCTACCTCGATCACGCTTTCCCACTCTTGGCCTTCATTCCGTCACATTTTTTGTCCATCTATAATCCGTTGTTCGCATAAGGTGTCTTGCCCATTGCCACTTCTTTTTAGCTACGTATTCAGCAATATCTGTTACTTTGGTCTTTTTTTCTAATTGTTTCATTTTTGACTCTGTCTTGTAATCGTAACCCCAGCATGGATCTCTCTATTTTCCTCTGGGCCACCCCTAATTTTTCCATATAACCTTCTGCGAACGTCCACGTTCCGGCTGCGTATGTCAAGGTTGGTAAAATGTATTGGTTAAATACTTGTGTCTTCAGATGTTGTGGAAAATCTGATTTAAATAGCTGCCGAAGGTTACTGTATGCGGCCCATCCTAGTCTTATTCTCCTTAGTATCTCATCTTGTTGGCAATTGTTTGTAAATGATATTTTCTGTCCCAGGGATATATATTCCTCAGCTAATTCGATAACCTCGCCGTTTTCTAGTTGTGTTGGTGTAGCTGTTCCCGTGCTACTCATAATTTTAGTTTTTGGTATATTCATGTTGAGTTCACATTGTTGAGCTGCTGTTTTTAACTACGTGACTAGTTTGTGTAGGTCTTCCATGCATTCTGCGATCAGTACTATATCATCGGCGAAGCGGGGGTTATTTATGTATTTACCGTTTATATTAACGCCTATGTTGTTCCATTCTAGGGATTTAAATATATATATATATATATATATATATTAAATATATGCCACGTACCTACTACTCTTAAAAGTTAAGGTAGTAATTCGGATAGCATACGGTTTAACATCTACTCCGCATGACAGGAATTCCAGAGAAGGTTTTTGGTGTTAAAATTTGGGTTTCTACAGAAAAAGAGCGCTTTGCCAACTTACCTACTACCATACATTAAATGGTGCAGAATTTAGAGAATTAGAAAAAGTTGTATACTATCTTACTGTCTATCCACGTAAATGGCAAATAGCATTTTTCCGGAAACCTACACATTCAAAAGATAGAACTTTCAGAGAAAGTTTTTGGCATTAAGATTTCACTGTTGCCAACTGGTTTGAGATATTCTGTATAGTTGGTTGCAGCACACTATTCTTATACGGTACATGATAATGTTGTGGAGTCGAATTTCAAGCCGTAATCGGCGTTGTAATGGGCTGTTTTTGGGAAGCTAAGGCCTACATTTTGTAATAAAAACACAAATTGTTCGAAAGCGATAGTGTTCTATAAGTGTGATTTACCCATATTTACATATGCAACAGACACAATGAGCAGAAAATAAATTACGGATAAATCAGAGAAATATGGAAAGAACAGTTGAAAATACCGCTATGGAGAAAAAGGAATACATCGGTGGTAAAGTAGATAAAAGGAATATATGTTATAGAACCCATTGCAAATCTGGAAGTGGGTGTGTAGTGCCATATGTAAGTTAAAAGATGTATTAAAATAGAATCTATATCAAACACTGAAAACCAAATCGTACAATATATGTGTCTTACCGATAAGATGATATGATGATATGTGCTTCCAAAATATTCACACAGTATTATAGAAAATGTGAGTAGCTTAAAGGGACATGGGAAAAGACCATACGAGATAAGAAAACTTAAATTTGGATAAGGGGCAAAACAAAAACTATAGACATAGTTCGGTTCACCCCGCGGGAAA
>JABXWE010000085.1:0-14454 GCA_014611495.1 Limonius californicus
GCATGCACCCTAAACTTAACTAACTGAAATGCGGTCGCTCCAGCGGGGATTCGAAACCACGCCGGAACAAGCGCAATTCAGTGTGACCTCGAGTGGCAACGCGTTTCTGCGCTAGACCACCGAGATCCCTTGATAAAAACATATCTACAAAAGGTAAAATACAAAACTACAACAATTTACAGTTCAGGGCTCCAATATTGCCTAGGACACCCCAAATTCATCGTCTACATAGAACAGGGACGTTCCCATCACTGTTCATTACCGAATATCCACAAATACATCACTTTGCTCACTAATAAGTCACATCGTAGGACATTCTGAAAATCGGACAAGACCTTTTATATTAATAAGGTTTACATTTATCGATTATAATAATAATTACGTTTCATATAGCATAGTTCTCATAACAATCAAGTTAATTGATCTCAATTTCAGATACAATCTGCATTTCTACATCAAAAACAGTATTCTTTTGAATATAATTTAAGTATTACGTAGAAAATAGTGCCGGATAATTACATAATTTAGAGTAAATAACATAGCAATATATATATATATATATATATATATATATATATATATATATATATATATACAGTTTTCCCATCGTTCATGCAATAAATAGTCATCCACAAGTAAAAAGCAGTCTCATTAGTATCCCTTATAAGTATGAGAAACTATTATTTGAGTATTTAAAATTAAACTAAACAAAAATTAGTTCCTTTTTATGTTAACATTGACAACCGATTCTAGCTAATAGTAAATTGTCCTTAATGATTCACTTGGTTTGAGATTTTTTTATAAAGAATCGTTTCTCATCCCATCCAGCTTATCCTGGCTCAGCATATTTCGAGCTATACAACGAGTCTGATTTGCCCCACCCTTGAGAAACCCCATGCCCAAACTATAATTACAATACAACAAACACCCTGGGTAAGTGCAGTGCTTAGGACTCGAACCTGAGTGACTTTGGTAGAATAACTCCGAAGTCAAGCAAGCGCCGCGGCCACTACTCTACCGCGGTCCCCTATTCTGAAGATTACTTAATGTTCTAATACGACTACAAAAAGAAAACTACACTTAAATAATGTTATTCTAGTGAATCAAATGGGATTTTACACTGAAAATTAAAATATTTAAAGCATTGTCCGGGAGAAAAGTCTACCATAGATAATACTATCATGAATATTTAGACTAGTTATAGATCAAGAAAAATTTAAGCCTCCTTGCTTTTTCATGAGAGTGTTAAGAAAACCGTTTGAGCATCACGCATGGTCCATAATAAAATTTTATCAAGCGCACAATATTTGGATAGCACAGGAACGTGAAATACCTGAAGAATGACAAATACTAATTTTTATAACATTGGGGACTATTATAGTGGAATAATTTTCTTCTTATTTGTAGATGATTTTTAAAATCGAATGTAGCGAATACATTTTATGTTTTTGGTCAGTCCCTGTATATTAAGCGTCACACTAAATGTCATTTTTGCTTAACAATCTGTACAGATATTATGAAGCAGCGAACAACGAACATGCAGTTGCAGAAAAAATTTGTGGCCATACTTGAAGAATGTGGTAGCTTTGAATATACACGCAAAGAAATGGAGAAACTGAAATTCAATGTCTACGAAGAGGTTCATAAACTTGGAGAAAATCCTCATCTCTCAAACTTTTTGGAATTTTTGCGAAAAACCAACTAGATTTGTACTAATCCCTCATTTTCGTCTACGGGGTTATAGGATTTAGTTCGAATAAGTGACGCACAAAAGCACCCGCCATTGCTACTGATGATAAAATCGCTTACATGTTGTTATAAGTCACTGTTAGCAACGGTTCTGTATAAAATAAATGAATAAACAACACATTTGTGTCCGACTGAACTGTTTTTAGTTTCCTATAATAAGTATTAACTGGGACGGCTCAGTCGTAAGAGAGTCAAGCTTTGAATGTAACAGTCAAAAAGCTTCCCGTTTCGAATCACTCCAAGGGTCAGAAAATTTTGTGAATCAAATTAATGGCACTCCTTGTGTTATGGTCGCAGTAGAGGAGTGCCAAGATTCCACACACATAGACCTTAGATCAGACAGGTTAAGTACGTTTATGCACCAACACGGTAACCCGCAGAGTCAGGCCCTGTTAAAATATCTTATCCTAGCTTTCCCTCACACAAAAGCGATGCGCCAACAAGGTCTGTGAAAGCTTCATAATAATAATAAGTACCGAGTTCGAGCGAAAATTAAATTTTAAGTTAATAGCCGTATTGGACATGTAATCCAAAAAAAGTGGTAATTAAAAAATATTTTCCATGCGTGTATGTGTATGTGTATGACCACCGGCTAGCACCGTATGAAACGGCTAGATCAACTTTGTTAAAATAGAAATTTAGAAGTTTATTAAAACTTTATTGTGACAATAACCTCCTGGATTATTTCTGAACTGAAAGCAAAAGTTAGATACATTAATTAAATTTCGTAACAGCTCTTAAATACTAAAACTGAAGGGATCTCGGTGGTCTAGCGCAGAAACGCGTTGCCACTCGAGGTCACACTGAATTGCGCTTGTTCCGGCGTGGTTTCGAATCCCCGCTGGGGCGACCGCATTTCAGTTAGTTAATTTTAGGGTGCATGCTGCATGAATGGTTAGTGTGTAAGGGACGCCCGCACCCCCTGAAGTAATGCGAAAGCGGTTCCGGGGGGGGGGGGAACGGTAGTATGAATGAATGGAAAAAAAATACTAAAACTGTAGTGCCTATAAAAGTTTTGAAAATGAATTATATATAAACCCACACTTATAGAATCCACAATCGAAATCTTAGTAAATTCGATATTATTCTATTTTCACTATTTCATGATCCAGAACTAGTTTCAAATGTCGACAAAAAAATAAATAAATATTCAAATTAACTCATTATACTTAATTAAATTGTTTATCAAAAAGTCAACAATATTCGAAGATGCGATCCGGCTTATTATGAGCGTCACTAGCACTCATGTATAAAAACAGACAGAAGATAAAAAAGAAGTTATTTAGTGGCTAAACTTTCGTATTTACTTAGAGAATATCAAAATTAAACAATTCCAAACGAAATATCACGCAAAAATTGTCAAAAACATGTAAGTGTGATGTAATCACAAATTTCAGAGATTAATCAATACGAAGACTAAAATTAACCAAATCTTCACTAATTCTAAAAACAACAAATAACTTTAAACACTTAAAGACACACAAACATTAAATGAAAATTGTACACTAAATGCCGCGTCTTTTGACACCTCACAAGACTGTATTTATATAAATAAATATTCGTTTACACAAGAATATATTATTTTTGTTTAAACAATATTATCCATATTTTTTGAAACGGTTTATTTATGTCCTTTAAGTTTTAACTTGTTTGAAACATCACGAGCTCATACTTGAAGAAACTGCCTGCGCGCTAATAAGACGCAGAGCATGACCTGCCGCCCCCGTTGCCCAATTTGTTAAGTTAAGCTCAATGAACCGGCGGGGGTGATAAAAGTCACGTTTTCGGCGGGAGGGGCGTCTAAAGGTTGAGGGTAGCTTATCGTCTGGGAGGCCCAAAATTTACCAACCTTTTTCCTCTTCCTCATCCCAAATTTGCTCCCATTACCACGTTTATCTTTCCCTCATTCAACCGCTTTCCTATTGCTCTTTGTTTCCTCAGTTTTTTCCCTTTTCTTGTTCTTTTTCTCCGCTTCCTCTTTTTCTACTGTTCCCCTTTTCCCTGTCCGCCGTTCGTACTTGTTCTTCTTTTCTTTTCCTTACTACCCTCTTCTTAAGCCCCTTTCCCGGCTTTCTAAAGGATTTTGGGGAATGGTATGAAGAGTCCCCCTTTGTCGCGCGACTGATACAAATTAAAATCTACTACAAATTAAGGTTGTAGGAGCCACAGAGAACGTATGCTATTAAAAATCCATTTACTTGTCCACATTTCATAGATGAAAAAGTTAGCGGTGATGGGAAAACATTCAGTTTTTGAATTAAGGATTGTAAGAGTGTCTATTATACATCTCTAGTTCAATAAATTTTATCACAAGTAAACGTGGTAAAGAAGGTCGCGCAATTCTTTAGAAGGAAGAGGCAAAAGGTTTTGTTTGTCGTTTTCTTATCTACGGGGTGATTCTAAACATATACGCTGAGGTTATTTGACCCCTAAATCACACTGTAGATTTTTTAAAATTCGGCTTGCTTATTCTTCAAAGTTTTTTTAAATCAATTCACTACAATATAAATAGCTTTTCTATTTTTTCTCCACAGGGGGGTGGCTCGAGAGTAACCACATCACGTGGACATCAACTCTTTCAAGCAACTAGAAACAACAACTTGCAACATCTAGCCACTGGCGAACCCACCTACTGGCCGACAGATAGGAGGAAGGTTCCTGGTGCTATAGACTTCTGTGTAACCGAAAGCATAGCGAACAACTATCTGGAAATAAAGTTTTGCTTCGAACTGTCTTCCGACCACTCACCGCTACTAGTGAATATTAATACGCAGGTCATTAACAAAAGCTCTCCGCCAGTGCTTCACAATAAAATAACGAACTGGGAAATTTTCAGGAACGAGCTAAACGAGAACATACAACTCAAACTATCGCTAAAGACACCGAATGAAATGGACCGAGCAATTGAACACTTTAACCGCTCTATCCAACGGGCAGCATAGCGCTCAACTTCTGACAGTAACCCACAAACAAATATAAAACAGTGCCCCAACTACAACAAAGATATGATTGCAGAAAAACGCAGCTTAAGAAAACGGTGGCAAATCACCAGAGCCCCGGCGGATAAACGCAAATTAAACCAAGCGATCAAACAGGTTAAAATATTACTGGGCAACAACAGAAGCCCATAAATTCAAGAATACCACGCTGAACTATCAGTAACTGAAGCCAATGATTACTCATTGTGGAACGCAACGAAGAAAATGAAACATCCACAAAAACCCATACCTCCCATTAGGAAAAAAGAAGATACCTAGGCAAGGGATAACAACGAAAAGACGTATGCCTTTGCTGACTATCTGGCCAAGGTGCTCGAGCCGTTTCCATCACAGCTCTCAGCTGAGGAAGAGACGCAGATTCACCAAATACTAGAAGCGCCATTCTAAATGGACCTACCTATAAAAAACGTCAAAGTGAATGAAGTCAGAAGAATGATCATGAAACATACACACATCAAAAAGGCTCCCGGATATGACTTAATCACCGGTAAGCTATATCAAGAATTACCTACATATGAGTTCTATTTTATCACCATGGTTTGCAATTCACTCCTGAAATTGGGCTATGTTCTATCACAGTGGAAGGTGGCACAAATTATATTGATGCCCAAACCTGGAAAGCCAGCCAAGAAGCAAGTTCATATCGCCCAATCAGCCTCTTACAGATAGTATCGAAAATCTTCGAAAAGCTCCTTCTGGAAAGATTACTACCTACGTTCGAAGCTAAAGAAATGATTCCCAAATATCAGTTTGGATTCAGAGAAAAACACTCGACGATTGAACAAGTACATCGAGTAGCTAAAGAAATCAGACACGATCTGGAAACAAGTAGATACTGCCCAGCGGCGTTCTTGGATGTTTCCCAACACATTGATAAGGTTTGGCATGAAGGATTCTTGTATAAAATCAAAACTCAGTTGCCACATTCTTAGAGTGCTTTATCTCTTACGAGACGTAGCGATCTTCTCTCCTATGCCTGTGTTGCCACATAACTACTGCCAAATCCTACAATCTTAGTTAACAGACAGGTACTTCATGGTAAAATATCAAAATGTGCAAACAACCCTAGCCCCGATCAAGTCGGGAGTACCATAAGGCAGCGTCCTTGGGCCAGTACTGTACTTACTGTAAGTATACAGCAGATCTCCAAAAAACTAGATTAACCTCGATTGCCACTTTTGCTGATGGTACAGCAATCTTAGCATGACATAAGGATCCCAAAATAGCCTCTCAAAATCTGCAGAAGCATCTAAATAAAATTCAAAAGTGGCTCAGATACTGACGCATAAAAGCAAACGAGTCAAAGTCAGTACATGTCACCTTCACATTAAGAAAGCACAATTGCCCAACAGTCCAGCTAAATAACTGCGCTCGTCCGCAAAAACACGTTGTGAAATATCTGGGAATGCACCTAGACCGACGTCTTACGTGGCAGACTCATATATTAACTAAACGCAAACAACTTGGTCTCCAATTTTCTAAAATGTACTGGTTAATGCGTCGTAAATCTCAGATGTCACTGGAAAATAAAGTGTTGTTATACAAAGCAATTCTGAAGCCTGTGGAGTACAACTCTGGGGCTCTGCAAGTGAATCCAATACCGCAATGCTCCAAAGATTCCAATCAAAAGTGTTACGCTCCATTGTTGATGCACCATGGCTCGTTCCAAACGCACCTCCACATTGAAACAGTGAAGGGTGAAATTAAAAACTTTAGTGCTAAATACAAACATCGACTTCAAGAACACCCCAACGTGCTTGCTAGAGCGTTACTTAATGCGCTAAGTGTTAAAAGAGTAAAAAGACTCGATCCACCGAACCTCCTAAATAGGGAATAAAATGTGTATTTCAATTCCATGTATTATGTATTAACATATTTGTGTTAAGAACCTAAAGGAACAAGCCAGTGGGCTAACTCCGGCTATATTATATTTCATTGTTAAAAACATTACTGATTGTTCGCTACAGAACAGATCGCAAAAGGTCATGGACGTTAAATAAAAAAAAACATTCATTCCGATTTTGAATTACTTCGTTGTTTTGGAGAGCTAATACGAGGGTAGCCTTTATGTTTTTACAAACGACCACTAGATGGCGCTATTGAGATGTGTCATTACTATTTTTTTATACATTACAACATTAAATTAAACCAAAGTAGGGAACGCAATAATGCGAATTTACTATTAAATACAAAAGCATTACTTCGGCTTTCAACCCGCAAATACAACTCGTGACCAAACCCGCTAAGTATTCAATGTTTCTCGAGGCCTCGCGAGCCAACTACCCAGATTAATAATACCTAAATTATGGCATTAAGTACCGGCGCACTCTTTAATCGAAATCAAAATCTTTCGGAATATTCCTTCTAATTGTTGAATTCTAAATAAAAAGGTTTGCGTACACTGTCGATTATTTGACAAACACAAACAAAATTTCGTTATATTACACTAGAAAAAATGAACCTTGCGATGCCCACGGTGTTGGTCAAACAGGAATTCGGCATAATAGGACATCGGTCTAAGAAGAATTCGGAGCTGAAATACGTTCCCAACGCCATCATGGCAATTATCATAATAAAGTAAAAATACGAGGGCAGTCTTTTGAGTTTTTACAAACGACCACTATCATCATCACCAATTAATAGATAAATAAGAATGTTGACGACGACCTCTTTCTGTTTGAAATTACAGTTTTCCGAATCTCTCTCGTACAATCACAAATTTATTTAAGAATTAAATGTAATCGGAACGGACACACCTGTAATGTTTAATAACGTCACTGACACTTCGGACTGCTCGGCATCTGCTGTATTCGCTGCAACGGAAGACAAATTCCAATCGCGTCGAAATATCTCCAGGGTCTTCTTTATTTTAATTGAAGATAGATCATTTCGGCCGTCTCATATTCGCCTAAATAAATTCAAATGACTTGGATATAAAACAATAGGATTTGGATTTTCCACGCTTACCAAAAAATCTAAAACTGGGGGAAAGAATTTCCTCAAAAAAATTTGTGTAAAAATCGGTATAACTCCCTGGAATACGCATCACTACTATCATTATCTAAAATTTCACAATTCTTCTTCTTCTTCTTATTCTTAATTAGGTCATTGACCTGTTTGTTTATGGCTAGCCTGGTTCCTGTGACGATGATGTCCAGCAGTCTCGCCAGCGCAGCGTTTTGGTGGTCTTCCTGGCTATCTTCTCCCGTGTGGTGTTTGGGTCATGCATACTTTTGCCAATCGCTGATCATCCATTCGTTCTACGTGTTCACGCCACATTCTTCTTCTGTTTCGTCCCCACCTTACTATATCTTCTATGTTGCATGTCAATTTCACAATTGTGTCTTGAAAAGTAAATCGGGAAAACTTTCCCTAGCCTTAAAACGACTTCTAAAATAATTCAAGAACACCTGCACTTTCTATGAGAACTCAAAAATAATAAATGCCACACGGAAATCTCAAAATCGCCATTTCCAAAACCGGAAATGTACGAATGGATGAAACGAATTCACACAAGGCCGAAATCGAACTAACCAAAAGCATAAAGTATGCAATCCAAAACGCTATCTTGAAAATTAAATACAAAGCAACCGGGCGTAAGGAATTGCACGTTACAATGCATAGAATCGTTCATTCAACTTTTGGTAATGAACCACCATCAGAAAAGACTGTTTACAATTGATTTGCCGATTTTCGTCGTGGTCATGCGTCCATCAGTGATAAATTTCCTGAAGGTCTGCAAAATCGGTTGTTTTTTCAAAAAACATCGATGCTGTGCGCAACATGATTGAAGAAGATCGGCATGTGACTTACAGTGAGATAGAGGTATCCCTATTTTGCACGAACATTCAGCTGTGAAAAAGACCTGTTCCCGATGGATTCCGCATAATTTGACCGAAGCTAAAAAAAGGCTAATGTTAATTGATGTAATGTATGAACCATAAACTAAGCAACAATCCATTGTTTGGGTGTTCTAAGATAAACCGAATTCCACAAAAGTTGTTCGTTCACGAAGCACGTCCAAGAAAATGATTGCTTGTTTCTTCGGTTGTGCTGGTCATGTCGCTTCCATTCCTTTAAAGGATCGAAGAACAGTTAACGCTGAATGGTATACAACATTTTTTTGCCAGAAGTAATCGACGAAATCCTGGAAAAACAACCGAAACCGTCGCATCATTCTTCATCATGACAATGCCAGCTGCCACACAGCACGTCAAGCAATTGATTATTTGTAGAAGAAAAACATCTAATTAATGTTTCATTGCCCGTATTTACCTGATTTATCGCCTAATTTCTTAGTGTTCCCGAATTTCAAGCAAAAAATGCGTAGACAGCGATTTTCATCACCTCAAGAAGGTGAAGCCTTCAAAAATCATGTTTTTGAGATACCAACTTCGGAGTGGAAAAAATGTTTCGAAAATTGGTTTGAATGCATACAGAAGTATATAAATCTTAAAGACGAATATTTTGAAATGCAATGCAACAGTTTGTTGCAAAAAAATTTTTCTTTCCTAGTTTTTGTAAAAATTTAAAAGGCTGCCCTCGTAGTTCAAGCTTTGAGTATGAAAAGTGGATCATATCAGACACATGAGTGAAAAAATTGCCACATTGCTGTACAGGTGCCAAATTTGAAACAATTTACTATGTGATTTGGAGGTTAAATAACACCAGCTATACGTGGTTAAAACTTTTCGCGCTTGTTTAGAATATAGAATATCTAAACTTAGAATTAATTATTTATATTTGTGATTTTGTGTTTATTATTTGAGTAATCTCAATCTACTAAAATAGGCTGCAATGAGAAATACCCTCTGCTGGAAGTGGCAAAGTTTAAGGATAATAGAAGTAAAAATATCGAAGATACAACCACTTTTATTTTCTTCTGTGTGAAGCCATAAATTTTTAATTAAATTCATGTTAATAAATCACTGAATATTTTCCATCTATGAAATGTGAATAAATTCATTTATTTTTAGTACGTAATTTCTCTGTAACCTATACACCCTTAAAAGATATATAATTCCAGTCCAGTCCAAGTATCGATTTATAAAAGAAATATTCTTCTGTGTCTCTCATTTTACAGCGTGTTTAGTATAATATATTAAACGTTTTATTTGTGTATGTTTCCTGATTAATAACTTATTTAAATATTCACACTACCCCCTTCCCCCGGAACCGCTTTAGAATTACATCAGGAGATACGGGCTTCCCGTACATACTAGCCATTCATGCAACATGCACCCTAAACTTGACCCTGCGGCCGATTAAGCCGTATTTCACTGTGGCCTCGACTGACAGCGCTTGTTCGCACTGCCCCATCGAGATCTCTCTCTGATTAGTACCTACCGATATGTGATTGATTTGAAAACCACTTATTTATACCTTCTCCCACTTAGTATTACTGCGGAACTAGTTAGCAAAATAATAAATAATAATTTGAACTGATGCAAAATAAATTGTAAGAATAAAATACGGTGAATAAGTTGGAGTCATTAAAATACCTAGATGTCCATTTCTCATCTATGAACACTACATAACTTTCTTCTAGCTTATGTTGCAGTTCCACATCTGATTCTGAAATTCCTATTTGTATTATAGCAAAGTCTCAATAAAGTCCAAAACTATATATAAGCGATTATGCTCGAAAAAACTCTATTTAAAACATACTAACAGATAAATACACTAAAAAGTATACAGGTAGGAAAGCGGACATGGCGATAAAAAAGGCAAGAAAACAAGCTTTCCGTGAAATGCGTTAAGACCTGTGCTTAATCACCAACCCAATGGACATCCAGTTGGAAAATGACATCATTAGCGCGCGACCCATCATCGTGCACGTACAGGTGTTTAGAGCAAAAGAAATAAACCATTATAGTACGACTACAACATTTATTTAACATGGAAATTCAAGCACAGACCCCAGATAAGAAGAACTTTCAAGGCGGAATATCAGATCAAAACATTGACAAGGTTTGTGGCAAGTTATTACAGTTTTCAATATAATTTATCAAATTAATATTACAAGCACGCGCACCTATTTAGAAATTTTATTTATATAAGTGAACATTGAATTGTCTTAAACTATTTGTTGGCATCTTAAGTTAATTTGTGATATCTGCAATTGTTGTCTGGTACGTACAACCGATTTCTTATTGCGAATTTATTTCCCTGTGTGCGAAATCACACTGAGCAGTTGAAGTAATAATATTCTTAAACGCTACTAAATTAAGGCAAATAACGTAAAGTATCTTCAGTTTCATCACAAAATCTGAACATTATTATTATTTATTAAAAATCTTATTTAATTATAAGAATAATGGATATGGTAAAAATTAGATGAAACTGTTTTATTTTCGATGTCATAAAGTAATTTCAGATATCAATAATGAATTTAAAATACCTGCAATATATTTTGTAATATAAGTGAATACACATATTTTTAAATATTAAAGGTATATATTGTATGTTACAAAGACCGGCATCTTCAAGTTTTTATTATTTATTAAGTAAGACGAAAGAAATTGTAGATTTTTTATACACATTTCAAATTGCAAAACAGATCCTACTTTTCTCTTCCGTATCCGCTCAAAATAACAGCAATTTAGTTTTAAATTGATATTAGAATTTATTTATTATACTCAACCAATAATAATGAATAACTATAGCAATTATCGTAGCAAGATGAACATGAAAAACAAACAATGAAAAGAATTGGTTCTAATTTAGTTTCCTTGTTCATGCAATTATTATTTTATATAAAATGGTATGTTTTTTAATCCCTAAGTCTTTAATCGAGCTTAGAATCGATACTTAAACAATTTTATGCAGCAAGTCTCTGAAGTAAATTGGTGAGTAGAGCCTGGGATCGATGTTATTTAAGTTTGGCATTTTCGATGGATACTTTGAGCTGCTATGCAGTTTGATGTTTGATTTTCGAGACCGCAGGCTGCCAAGGATTAGTATTTTATTAATATAGTAGTTTTTTGGAAGCTTCTACTAGTCCTGTTTGTGTTTCCTGATCTGTAAGAGAAGGTGTTTTAGAACTTCTGTAATAAGTTTCCGGCATATGTGTTTTGTGGGAATTTGGGATTTTCTTGTGTGAATCTTAGAAATCTCTTTTGTTCTAGAGTGTGTTAGTTATACAAATGATATGATTAAAAGATTTTGGTTAATAATTAATTATTTTGAATATTTGAAGATCACATTTCAATGATTTTAATAATATATTTCATTTAATTTATCAAAAATATGTAATTTTAATAAAGAAAAATATTTGTTTTCTTATTACTCATACGGTTATATTTGGGTGAGATATTAAAATATGCAGGTTTTTATTAGAAATTTAATAGTAAATTAAGATTTTGTTTTATCAAATGTATGTATAATTTAGATTTAGTTGAATTTGATAATTGTGTCCTATTTTCTGAGTAGCTGTTATAAATCAGGAGATGCGTTTCAGACTTTTGCTAAATGCGTTATTTCATATGTTGCTATTTGTATTGCTGGTTGTTTAGCAACCGGCCCGGATTAATCATATTTTTGCGGTTACCTAGCAACCGGCAGAGAAATTTCAAGACTGTGCTAGTTCATGTGCTTAGTAGTCATGTAAATCTTAAGGCGAAAGGACTTTTGTCCTGCTACTCAACTTAAAAGTTTGTAATCTTCGTATTTATGTAATCGTTTGAAATAAATCCAGTTGTGCGGTGTTATATATGAAGGGGCGCTATTTTTTATACTTACTTATGGCTAAGAAAGTGATTTTTCCTTAAAAATCCTTAAATCAAGATTCAAGTGGATTTCTTCAGAAGCAGCGAAGTAGCCTGCGATCGTTTTACGACCTCATTTGTTCCATCGCTTCGATTGATATTCCTAATTATGTCAAAAAACGTGGATACGTCAAAATTACCGCAAGTACTTACAAGAAAAGTTGAAAACGTTTGAATATTTTATAAAGCATCTTTAGTGAATAAAGAAAAGAAACATCTTCCTAACAATAAAATAAATTTCATTTTCCACGAATTTAATAAGATTTACATTCGCTGTTTTTGTGAAATGGAGGTTACGTTTACCAAGTGGTGCGATTTACCAGTCAAACCACATTATGGAACATTCTTATTAACAAGCAAGGTGGGAAGAGTTATTCCAAAGTTTGCTAAAGTACAACCATTATTTTAAGGCCGACTCTTTAAGCCTTTGAGTTAGAGATTATCTGTAACTGATAAGGGACACTAAGGTAGATCCAGCCAGCGTATTCAGGTAAATTTTAAAATATTTACAAACTTTTACACATTTTTATATCATATACCAATTCCTTTTTCATTACATAGAAGTAAAACGGGGAACATTAATTTTGAAATTAATAACGAATTGGAAATTGCAAATGGCTATGACGCCTTCAAATAATTTCCTAAGGAAATTCCTGTAAATTAGATAAGTAATTCGTTGATCAATATCAGCCTCCCGGAACCTCAATCGAAGATGGGCGGTTCTCAAATAAAGTCAAATAAATAATGTAAAGGGCGCCACCAGCTTGAAAGATTACGCTGATATTAATCCAGATGTAGATTTAGTAAGCTGGACCTCAGGTTCTTCACTTACCTAATAAATTGCTTCGTCTTTACAAAATTATCAGAGATAGGGTAACAATAAATAACAAGACCAATTGCAACAACGGTAATTTAATGATGCAAAAAAAAACACCAATAAAGTAAATTCCCCAGTAACATATATAATAACTGTGCTAATATGCACTAGAACCCTGTATACGTACACACCACCCGTACCATTCACTTAATATAGTGTAAAATAAAATTGAAGTAAACGAGCAAGGTAAAAATACTGCGTTTGAAAATTTAAAACGGCGTTATTAAGAGGCAAAATACACCCTATCCGCTGAAAGTACTTTCAATAGATATAAGCGTCCTGTAAACATAAAATATCCTAGATACAAATCCGTATAAACGCAATATTACAGCTCCAGATGACGTACCCTGTATATATCAAGTGAAATTTACGTTAATATGCACGAAATACGTAACACGCTAATATACAAAAGTATTAAGATAAACAATGGTTCACAAACACGTGAAAGAATTTGAAAATTAAATCATAACTCGGAAGCAGTACAAATTAAACAACGAGCAATTAACTCGACTCCAAAATTAATAAATAATACGAATTGAAATCACTTTCCTGAATGCTTCCATCTGAGCGGAAAATCCTGTAGCGGCTTCACGTTCACACGTGCTCTAGTGTCGACGGTACGGCTTTGAGTTCCAATTTCTCGCAGACAGCGAATTCAGCAATTCAAAACGTAACTGTGGCGAAAGCTTACAGCCCCAACTGGTTGTTTAAATTAAGCTTACAGCCCCCAACTTGTTGTCTAAATTAATAAATAAAGAATGCGTTAGGCTAGCATGTTCAAATAAAGATGGATGACTTACCAATCGAAAAAAAATCCGATTGACGGGCACAAAAGATCGAACGAAGATCACAAATCGGTCAAAGACCTACACCGAGAATCCACAATTCCCAACGGATTACGATGTATACAACGATTCACTCAATAAATCGAGAAGAACTCTCAAGTAAAATATACTTAAACGGAGCAATCTATATCGACATTCAATCAATTCTAAAGATCACAGGAAGATGATTACCGGAAGTGAAAGTTTTCTAAGAATCCACTCGCGCAGCTAGGAACGCG
>JABXWE010000087.1:0-103971 GCA_014611495.1 Limonius californicus
ATGTTTTACTCAGAAAGCGAGCGCTCTACCAACTGATCTACCACCACTCCTTACAACAAACACATCAAGTTAAGATTAAAGATATTATTTTCAAGAATGATACGACTTCACCTATCTAGAATTGAAAAAAAAATCGAACAGAAAACACAAATAACGTAAAAACTTGAAAATCTTGACTTCATTTGTTTCACTCGTAACCCGACAGCTCTTGCCAGATTGGTCTCGCGATCGACCCAAATGGCTTCGCGATCGACCGGTCGATCGCGATCGACTTGTTGGCCACCCCTGCCCTATACCTATAAGGTATGGGAAAGTAATAACACAGGAGAGACAATATACCGACGTACGCAGGGATCTGTAAATTCAGAAAAGGTAAACGACTCCATTGTATGAACATTAAGTTTTGATAACATATATAATCGCAAAACTTCAGATTTGTATGTAAACCAACGTAGAGATTGGTTTCCAGTAGTTATTTATCAGACCATTTTAGAAATACGTTTTTAGATGTTGGTAAATTAGATTAACTCATCATGTTATTAACGTACAGATAAATACAAGATAACCAAATGTGAATATAGGTTAACAAATGTGTTGTAGTGGAAACCGGCTAGTGAAAAAAGTAAACAGTTTCGGATTATATAGTTCAAATATCTGGATAATGAACAGCTAGTTTACTCAAAAAATTTAAAATTACTTAATTATGCTACTACTGAGAGTTTCAGTAAGACAGTTATGTCAGAAGAATATTTAATTAAATCTGTACATACACAAATTATTTCCAGAAATGAAAGCAGCATTTGGAACACAACTCAGGAAAGATACTGGCATATAATCTTAACAAATTTTATATTTACCAAGAATCATTGGCTCGATTGGCTTACAGAACGTTTGAATAATGATAAATGAATTGAGTTCTTTTCTAAAATTGTATTCAGCCCGCTACAAATATGAATGCGTTATGGCGATTTGTGATCAAACATTGTTTGGCAAGATTGTTTTTGTACAAATAGATAGAAATCATATTTTAAGTGATTTCATAAACCGGTTACTCGAAAAATAGCAAAACGGTGCACTGCACATTGTAGGTACGTCAAATTAATTGATTGATGCAATATTTTTAGTGAGACAAATAATAGAGAAAGCGCTTGAATTTAATAGAACAACATACATGTGCTTTATCGATTTGCAGAAGGCCTTTGATAGGGTAAGATGAGAAGACGGTATTATAGCAAAGGAAAATCCCAGTTACTCTAATAAAATTATTACAAGAAATATATAAGGACAGCAATCAAAATAAAGTGCAAATGTAAAATAATGAAACCAATAGAGATGAAAAAAGGGATTAGACAAGGAGACTCTTTAAGTCCTCTGTTGTTTAAAGTGATAAAGCATGAACTAATAAAAGTAATTAAAAATCTGAAGAGGTATAGAATGTGGAGAAACATTGTTAATATAGTAGCATATTCAGAAGACGCCATATTACTGGCGGAAAATGAGGTCTATTTGCAGATATTACTGTATCGATTTAACAAAAAATGTAAGGAGTTTAATATGACTATATCTACCGAAAAGACGAAAACAATTACAATCGCTAAAGATCCGGTGAGATGTAAATTAGTGGAGGAGAAAGTAATTTTAGAACAAGTAACGGAAATTAAATACCTGGGGTTCTGCTGATTAGCAATAGTCAAATAAAATAAGAAACCAAGGATCATATAATGAAGGCTAATGGAGTTGCGTGCTGCATAAACGGAATTATATGGAACAACACATACATCGAGCAAGAAACGAAATGAAGAATATATAAAAGTGTCGTGAGACCCATTATATTTTATGCGGTGAAAACAAGACAAAACACGAGCAGACTAAAGCAACAAGGTGAAGTAGCACAAATGAACGTACTACAAAGGATATTGGGAAAACACGATGGGATAGAAACCCAATACACATATAAGCGAAAGTTGCCATATCTCAAATATATGGGATTGGACGATCGATAGAAGAAATTGGTGGAACGAATATATCGACAGAATGAATGAAGGAAGAATACTAAAGAAGGCCCGAGATAATATACCCCATGGAAGAAGATCGATAGAACGACCGAGGAAAAGATGGAAAAACAGCTTATAGAGTGAAAACTCGATTGGTTAAATGAACAGGCTAATAGCTTAAGAAAGACGAAGAAGAAGAATATCAAATCAATAGGTCGAATTTTACAGGAACTTCTATTTCCATAAATGGGCCAAAATATGTATCTATATACTAAATTATGTATTGGTGATCTATTTTACAAATCCTTCATTCATTGGCAGGAAAATGTTAGAAATAATAATTAGTGCAAACAGAAATAATTGTATTCGTTGTATGAAAAAACTTCAAAAAGTTCATTTTATACAGACATCCTGCATACCGATAACTTTTTGCTGCGGATATATCACGCGGCATACAAATTCCCTGAAATGTCTGATAGTAGAAGATCATAGAAAGTAAAGTGTGGGTCTAGATTTCATTCTTGACCTATTACCAATTCTACCTTAACTCTACTATTTATCTATAGTCCTCTTGCTCTTGAGAGAGCGCGGTAACCTTTTATATTATACCTGTGGCGTGGTGTAGTCAGATATAGGGAACCTACAGTTTACCGCGGGCTCTGAGCCGCGGGAAGTGTCTTGTACTTGCTCTTGGTGGTTTGCCATTGCCCTTCGGGGGTAAAGGCTGTGTAAAAATCCTATGTTCCTGGACCTAGGATCTAATTCAGCTTCTTCAGTGTAACCGTCCAGCATAGTAACTTTATTCTACTATAAGTGTACATTAATTAATTTTGTGGACACTATTCCTAAAAGAGGCTGTACGTTATGTACCGTTGGCAGTTCTAATTTTATCGGTTAAACTTGGTTTCATTCCCCAACATATCAACTGTGCATTTCTCTGCTTACTCCGTTTTTTATTTTAATGTAACATCTTGTATACTGCTATATGTTGTACTGTTCTAATTGTATTTTAACCTTTTATGAGGTTAAACATGCATTAAGAAACAGGTGGTCCATGGAGGTAGTTTAATAGAATTGTACTCAATATAACAGGAACTTTAACATTAATACAAGTTACATATAATAGTGGTTTTAAAATAATTTTTCCAAATGTGGTTAGAAAAATAATAGTATGGTTGTTACAAATCATTGTGATATTCAGCAGCTTAGCTATTTCTATTCCATAATTGCACCTTAATTCTAGTTAATATTTCTTATTATAAAAGATTGCCACGAATTAAGGGTTAGATTTTGAAGGCTGTTATCCCTTGCAAGACAATGGCCAACCATCAAGGTATTGCGTCTAGTAAATCTACTTTAGAGTAGAAGTGTTTACACTTCCTGTGGTTAAGCTGTAGGTCCTCTATGTCTGCGCCGCTGTAAACGCGCAACACAGACATAGGAGAGAAGGTCGTCTCGTCTCGTAAGAGATAAGTACTCGAAGAAGATGTATTTTCATGTTTCGAGTATGCCAGGAATAAACCACGATGATGATAAAAATTTTCAAGTTAATTATTTAAACTGTCTTGGATCCTGTCATAACAATGATATTCCATTGACCGGTTGTTTATCCGTTTAGTTTGAAATGTTTCATAATGTAAGTTATTATTGTAAATTACTACATTGCCATAATTTTACTAATATACAAATGATCTGTGTTAAACTATAAGCCATGTATATAAATATGCGGAATTGTTAATCTAATATGTAAAGGTTATATTTCTTCCATGAACGTTTGTTTGATAGTGAACGGGCAGAGCAAAATTGGTGTGTAAGAAACCTGGCAGGTGTATAATGTGAAGAGAATTTTATACAATGTACTGCTCTGATAGGTACATAGGCATGTCACGTGACGGGCCCGTTCTGGTGTGTTAGTGCGGAGTTTAGGGTAACGAAAATGTTAAGACAATTGGAAGGAATAGATAATTACGTACTACATAGATAAACAGGGGTCCGCCCACTTGCTTGTTACCGTTTGCTTGTCACCGTCTGCTCGTCTGCGGGTTGCTCGCGGGTCTCTATGCTCAACAATTATTTGCTCGCCACGCTGCTTGCTCGCCGGACGGATGTTGGACTAGCAATTTATTCTTAAAATAAAATATGATCTAAAGGCATTTAGTATATGCCGTTGATATTTCTTAAAATCTTACATTCCTCTATTTGAATTCGCATAGGGGAATATTTTGTATTTGTTCCTAATAAAACTCATCGAGACGGGTGTGGGTTAGAGGTTAGCGCGTTAGACTTCTATGCTGAAGGTCTTGGGTTCAATTCTCAGTACCGGAACATGGGATTTTCAACGGCCATTTTCCCTCGCAAGGCAATGGCAAACCAGCGAGGTATTCTGCCTAGTAAATCCTCTCTGGAGTAGAAGTGTTTACACTTTCCGTGGTTCAGAGTCTACGATAAGCTGTAGGTTCTCTATGTCGGTGGCACTTTAAACGCGCAACACGGGCATATGAGAGAAGATTGCTACGTCTCGTAAGCGATAAATAATTCGATGAAGAAGAGAAGAATAAACTTAATTAGATGTGTATCTGATTTATTGTTACATATATGTTAATTTTTTTTAAATTGATAACTTCTCAAAACATCGCTAAAATTGCTTTATTGATATTGAAACCGCACCTTAAGATTTGTAGATTGTAAGTATTGGTTTGTTGTTCTATGAGTAAATAGGAGTAACTATGTTATACCTTCTATATAAAATTACGGATGCTAAATGGAAATTTCCTATATTTGTATTAAACTTAGGCCCAGCTTTGGTAGTCATGATATTGTCTTCTGTAAAGTTTCAATGATAATACTATATTAAGGAACGAACGCACGAGCGTTCGCATCGAGCAATCCCTACGCAGACATCTTTCAAATGCCGTGGATTAGTTCGTTGAATTCGTAATTCGTAATCAAGTAGCTTTAAACTACCGCTTCTTTAATTAACCACCTGCGTGCATGGCACATTTGTTTACGAGTGTATAAGGGCAGAATTGCTTTTCGCAATTGTTACCTACTTGGTTTAAGAATTAAGAAAATTAATTCTTGTAATATTGAGAAAAGTGGATCAATAACTGCCTTAAAATGCTAAACTTTTTATTTTATAACAACATTGATTGCTTACTTTCGGCTTTTGTCTTAATTTTATACCGAAGCTTCTTCTGTCCCTACCAATTTTGCAATAACTTGCGAGGCGAGCAGTTAAACAGATTTATCTTTTTTAGTAAATTCATAAATATCTCTAAATCTGCATAATTCGCAAAAGTACTTTTCTGTGGTTCATGTTTGACATAGCTTTTATACTGGGTACTAATTTAGTCCAGTAAGAGGACACAACTGTAAAAGCCATTTCTGACAAAATTGCCTTAGAGAGCATGCCCGTAATATTCACCCGGTTTGGTCCTAGTAATCAACAGCCCAAGCCTTGTGGTTTTTTTATGGTACACGGAGGTGGTTACCAGAAAATGTTTATGAATATACGCTGCTTAAATATTTATGTTACGAGCCTATTTAGCAAGCGGCTACGTTATATTGTCTCAAAACCTAATTTTACCGTATTGTTTTTCTTCTGTTCATTAGCAAAAGTAGATATTTACATTTTTCTAACTTTAATTTGCGACATTGTATGCATTTTAATTTAAGTGTTTATTAGTGACACAGAGGGTGCTACCTTTGAGTACGATATTTGATAAAAGTATATACTATGGTGTCTTGGCTGATAGATTAGTAATGTTGGAGGAGGAGACAACTTTCGATAACCACAATATCTCTTCTTACGTACCCTATTAAAAAAACTATTAATAATTTAGTGTTGCTATACTTGATAAGTGATTTAATTTTTACATCAGTGCAGTTAAAGAATGTGTTAATTGGCACTAGCAGAGACTTTTCACTACAAATTATTTGTAAAAGAACAAAGACGAGACCCTACTGGAAAATATCAATTAGGTAAATGAGTGAGTTATAAGTATAATCTATGTTCGTAGGTGTATTTTGATCATAATTATCTTATTTTAATTATTATTTCAAAGTAATCCAAGGCCTGCAAACGTCTACGATGGATGTTAACTGTTTTTTGTATATTAACGCATGTTTCAGTTAATTTTCTCTGGTTATGAGAAGCTGTTTAGAATAGTGATCAGCATAATCGAATGATTTCAATAATCGAATTATTAGTATTCGAGTGATTTTAATAATCGAGATATTCATTCGATGTGGTCATTCGAATCCAAAATGCGAGCGCATTTCGGCAATGCGAAAAATGCGAGACAAATCCTGCCTTTCGAATGATGACTCCGAGGCACTCCCACTCTTGTTTCGAATAGTTTTTTTTCGGTTTTGATTGAATTCTGTTATGTATTTATTTAAATTTCTTCACATTGTAAAATTCACTTGATTGTAAATGCCGTTTTAGGGTTTTTCGTGTTTTTAAGTTTTTAAATATTAACGATATTTGTAATTATTTTATTATAATTGATTAATAGTTTATATCTTTATAAACGTTATCATGACGCCCAAGTTAGCCATTAAATGGTTTAAACCGAATGGTAACATGAAAAGCCGGACAGATTACAAATGATTGTAACTGATTAAGATCGACAATTTTGGTTTATTTGATATTTTTAAACAGTGACATAAATTGCTGAAATTATTTTAAATGTTTAACTAGTTTATGACAATAATATATTTAATTGAATAATAATCAATCTAAAAAATTCTGTAATTAATATTTTTGAATTTCGAATGGAAAAGTAGAAATAAATAATCGTAACTTCAGCTTGGAAATGATAAAAACTTATTTTGCTAATTCGGGTGCACATGCGACCCCATCACACAAGACATGTAAAATAAATTTGATACTTTGTAGTTTATCTTTCAGTAGCTTCCTGGATTACAACTTCATTCGAATGCTACTCAAATTATACACCAATACAAACGATATTTAGATTACTAAACAACCAAACGAAAGTAATCCGAACGCATTCGAAGTTTTTAGCATTCGAGTAAATGATTAACATCTCGAAGACGTATGCATAATCAAATAGTTCGAGTTATTTCATTCGAGATGCGCGTGTCGCTACGAACATATTCGAGAAGTTTTCATAATTCGAATGAATTATTAGCATCTCGGAGATGGATGAATAATCGAATATTTCGAATTGTTTCATTCCAGATGCGCGCGTCGTTACGAACGTATTCGAGAAGTTTTTATCATTCGAATGAATTATTAGCGTCTCGAAGATGCATGCGTAATCGAATATTTCGAATTGTTCATTCGAAATGCGCGCAACTAAACGTAAGTATTGGAGAAGTTTCTATCATTTGAATGAGTTACTCGGATGTCGGAGATGCATGCCTAATCGAATATTTCGAATGATTGCATTCGAGATACGCCCATCACTAGTTTAGAAACATACTCTACGCGTTTGCTCAATAGTTACGTCAGCACTTCTCAACGGTATTATTTTCATAAATAAAACTGCCAATTTTAAGGATAATCCACACACATGGCAACACTGTATATCTAGATATTTTCAAGTATTTTATGTATGGCGTCGTCTAATACAAGTTCCCTTTGAAAGTAACTAATATCCGAAACCATGCTATTGTGTGACTATGTATTACAGCAAAGTTCTTATAAAACTGAAATACAGAAATAAATTTACTGTAGAATTTATGTGAAAATTTTAAATTTAGGGGAGTGCAATAAATATTTCCTAACTGACAACTTGAAGATGTATGATGTCTACCTAATGAAGTGCTATGGTTTGTAAGCAATTTTTATAAAAATAATGTTTTCCTTGGAAAGCCCTTGCTAGAGCATATATATTTAATATATTCAATTAATGAATTACTAAATGTAAAAAATAAGATAATTCTATATATATATTATACCTTTAAGCAGGAACGCACACAGAGGGACGGTCTAGCTGTTAAAATTTGACAAATATTTGAAAACAAACAACAATACATACGGAAAACAAATATCGATGTAACTGCTGAAGAGATTATACATGATCTAGCAACCAAGACGTTGAGGTTTTAGTATTTAGTCTGTTGATATTTTTTTCCCGATTATTATTATTGGTTTGTACGATTATTTGTATTTCCTGGGAAAGTGTTATGTATTTTTATTTATTGTACGAGGCTTATCCTGACAGGAAGGGCTGAGTGAGGAGCGTTGTCAATTGGGTACATTGCCGGGGTGCTTTAGTGGTTGATGAGCTAGCCACACGTCACTTAGCCGTGGTTCTGTCAGTCTATTCAGTTGAATAATAAAGCGCTAAAATGAGCACTACGATTGAAAATCCCGCCAAGTGTGAAGTGCGCGCTTTCATTCGTTTCCTCGATGCAAAAAACGAATACGCTGCCGAAATTTACCGTCAAATATGACATGTTTATGATCCGGGCGTCATGAGTGAAGGAGGGGTCAGATATTGGTGTAGGAATTTTAGAGACGGCCCAACAAACGTGTACAGTGAGGAAGTGGGAGACCTCCTGTTGCGAGGATGGTCTTGTGGAAAAGTGATCAGAAAAATTCATGAAGATCAGCGTTCCACAATTTTAAAAATGGCCGCAAATTTTCCTTCAGTTTCACGTAAGGTAATGTAAAGAGCACAAAAACATGCCGAATACAACAATGCCAAGGATATGTGTAAACTAATTGCTCAAATAAATAGGAAATTTAACCTCGTTCATAGATTGTCCAAAACAAAATGGGTGAGAAAACAACAGACCGTCAAGGAGTTTTCGAAGTCTGGAGATGCTACTGCGAGAAATTATTTAATGACGACACACATCCGGAGAAAGTGGAAATGGGAGAAGAGGAATCACCTGTTTAAAAAGAAGAAGTCATATTTGCTATAAAAAAAGCTCAACCTTGACGAATCACCTGGTATCTCTGCGGAAATGTTGTCTACAATATTTCCGCAGAGATAATTAAAACCATGGTGAAAGCGAAGTGAACATCTTTTACAAAATTATCCAGAAAGTATGGACGACTGGTTGTTGGCCGAGTGAATAGGCGAAGTCAATATTCATTCCAATACGCAATATGGGATCCCGGGAACAATATGAGAATTACCGCCTAATTACACTTCTGCCTCACGCGAGTAAAATTTAACGAAAGACTGAAAACTTATATATCTTTTCAAATACCACCGGAATTAGCAGGCTTTGTTAAAGGCCGATGGACCCGTGAACATGTACTTAACCTACGACAAATTATAGAAAAATCCCGTGAAATTAATAAATTATTGGTTTTGTAGATTATATCAAAGTCTTCGACAGCCCGCAATGGGAGAAATTGTGGACCGTCATGCTGGAAATGGGGTGCCTCGCCACTTTATCTGCATAATTCAAAGATTGTACGCAGACAGCAGCGCAAAAGTATGCTTAAAAATATAACTAGCCAATCTGTCCAAAATCAGAAAAGGCACTATCGCCTGTACTATTCAATTTATATGGATAACTTACCATGAGAAAGACCCTAGAAGACTGGAATGGAGGGATCGTCATAGGTGGAAAGCGAATCAGCAATCGACGTTATGCGGACGACACTGTGCTACTTGCGGAATAAGCAGAAGAATTGGAAGAACTATTATCTAATACTGTTAGAGGAAGTAAGCAACAACTACGGACTAAATATTAACTACCAGAAGACTAAAATTATGATTGTGGATAGATTAGAAAATAATAGGCCAAACGTGAAGCAATTGGTAAACTCTTATTACTGATGATTCCGGCAGTACACCCGAAATTGAACGTAGATACACAAGGACATACACAAATTATGGACAGTGGCATAACTAATAAAAAATAAGTTACGAAAACGTTCGTGTTCCCAGTCCTACTATATGGAGCAGAGTTTTGGACACTGAAAACCCCAGACAGAAACAGAATTGACGCACTAGAAATGTGGTGTTGCCGGTGTAGACTGCGAATTCGGGAGAACGAATGAGTCAATCTTAAGAGAAATCAAAGAGGCTCAGCGATTATATCAAATAGTATACATATATCCCCATCTTTAAATACTTTGGCTATCTATCAAGACGGGACGAAGACAACCTCGAAAAACTTATAGGCCAGGGTAAAACAGAAGGTCCTAAAGCAAGAAAACGGTCACCGAAGAGATTGATTGATCAAATAAAAGAAGAAGCTAACAGCTATCAGGTTACGCTTATATTCAGAAATGGGGAAAGATGGAGAAAAATAGGAAGAATAGCCACTGAAGTTCGCGTATAGAGCTGATCACGACTCCTCTGATAAGAGGATAAGAAGAAGAAGAAGAAGAAGAAGAAGAAGACTGGAAGAAATTGTCACAAGCAGGCTGCAGTACCTACTACAAACTCTGTACAAGGTGGGTGCCATAGATGTTGAAGGATATTCACAAAAACCAGCGAATAACCTTTAGACGGACTTCCTGCATCGCTGCGGAATTGATGTCGATGAGTCCCTGAATCACCATGACTGGCGACATGACTTGGGTTTCGTACACAAATGTTTAAACCAAGCAACAATCAATAGAGTGGAATCATACGAGTTCCCCCACGCCAAAAAGTGAAAGCTAATGTTCCAGAACCGAAAACTTATGGTTTTCTGAGAGGAACAGGAAATGCTTATTTTTGGTCGATTGCATAAAACGTCGTACGACAATTAACGTAGAAGTATATGGTGAGGCCTTAAGAAAGTTCAGAAAGGCGATTCAGAACAAAAGCCAATGGTTGTTGACCTCTGGAGTTGTGATTGTTTACGATAACGCCTGAGAGCATGCGGCAGGTCGCACTGTGCAACCCACTTAACAATTTAATTGGGATATTTTCAACCATCTCCCATACAATTCCGACTAAGCACTGAGTGACTGCCACCTCTTCATCCATCTTAAGAACCGTTTTCTAGACGACGATGACTTTAAAAGGACAGTACAAAATTGGTTTTCGTCAACCTTGTCTGAAGAATATATAAAGACACTTGTACCACGAATTATTAAGTGTTTAAATTCAATTGCTGACTCTGTGGAGAAATAATGTAGGAGCGTTTCTAAGATTTAAGCATAATACATTTTTTTCAATTTTACATTATTGTTTTACGGCCCATCGGTTTTTAAAATCTGATTAGCCCCGTAATATAAAATGTATGTTTCGACATTTTAATAAACCTTGCAGGAGGAAAGATATGAATTTGTCAACAAAAATGTCAGAGGGGCTGCTTGCGGTCTGTGGAGAGTAAGTTGCACGGACCTGATATAACGAATATAAAGGTGGCCAAAAAAATACCCGATATTAATCTTGACCTATTATGTTGTATGTTTTGCAATAGCTATTTAATACCAATTTGAAAATTTGAGCAATCGACTGCATACAAAGATTTAATAATCTGTAAATAGTTGGAAACGTCCCCAAATGGGTATGTATTTTCAGTAAAACTGCGTCTTAATATTTCGTAAGTTTAATTGTAAAAGAGTGTTGACTGCATACGACCTAGTTAGTTATTTAAAATTTTAATGTGACCTCTACTGAACTTAAGAAATAAAGCTGTTACATATTGTTTTGGAATGGTAATGCACATTAGTTATTCTCATTACTAGTTACGTTTTAGTTAAGATGTTAGGCACTAACACGTGAGTAACCTTGTTTTTGTATATAAAAGAAAGCTTAAAATAACAACCACGTATACTTAATAATTTTTATGTAATGACGCAGATCAGCTGTTTTACAACCAATTTAACAGCTATTGTTAACTTTGTAATGGTAGCAGCATACGGAAAATTATTGTAATAAAGTACTCATCGTGCTGCCGTTCATGTGATATTTATAACATTCAATAACGGTAGATATCTGATTGATTGTGATAATGGCATGTACAATAATATAATGCTATCACTTTAACGGTAAGTTTAATTGCGTTATATTTAACATATCCCATAGAATATTATAATAGGAGTATAAAATAAGCGGTTAATTTTTATCTGGCAATAACCTTTGAATAAATCGTAGAAATGGCTTCAAATTTAGTGCAATATAATAAGTTTTGAGATTGATATGACAATTGAGCGGTGTGGCTACAAAAATGTCAAACGTCAAGCTTGTTGGCTTGAAGCAAAACCTGAACAATCCCTCTAATAAAATAACAGGCTAATGCAGAAGTTGTACGGATTTTTAAAAATAGCGTGGTATGAGGTTTTATTCAATTCAACAAGAACCATTATGGTGTGTCCTTCAACGTCCCCAAATCTAACAACCCCCGATTTGTTCCTGTGGGGATTCATGGAAGATAACATTTATGGGGATGTACGAGCTCTGTTCAACAGAAACCTATCTTTAAAAGAATTTATTCAGCAATTTAATTACAAATAATTACCGACACAGTTAAGGTAGGTACCTATCTAATTGTCTTACAAACCGACGTATACCCTGCTCATAGAATTTTTGTGGCTGCTGATTGAAGAAGTCTTTCACAGCTATCTGTACTTCTGGGTAAGACTCAAAATGCCGACCTTTTAACGCCTTTTTCAGCGGTCCAAAAATATGGAAATCCCAAGGCGATAGATCAGGGCTATAGGGTGGATGCTCCAAAACCTTCCATTTCTTCCCCTGAAGATTTTCTTATACCACATTAGCAACATCAGGCCTAGCATTGTCGTGCAGCAAAATAACCCCACGGGTACGTTTTCCTGGACGTTTCCGTCTTATTGCTTGATGAAGCTTGTTCAAAGTTTCATTGTACAGATTTGCATTGACATTTACTCCAGGTTCCTTAAACTCTATCAACATGGGTCCTTCATGGTCAAAATAGAATGTTAACATCACCTTGCCTGCAGAAGGTTTTAAACTTTTTCGGTGGTGGTGAACTTGAATGTTGCCACTGCATCGACGATAACTTACTGGTTGGCTCGTAGTAATGGCACCAAGTTTCGTCACAGCAACTATTGACAGAAGAAAGTCATGAAAATTTTGCCCATAGTCCGTGAGGTATTGCAAAGATAAGCCCATTCGCAAGAATTTCTGTTCATTAGACAAGAGACGAGGAATCCATTGCGAACAAACGTTGCTGTAACCCAGATTACGACCAATACTATGGACAGATCCTACACTCGCACCAACGATTTCTAAAATTTCTCTAATTGAAATTCGATGATTTTCCCTAATAAGGCCTTCACACATACCATATTATTTTCTGTTAATGCAGTACACCGTGCACCTGGTCGCTCTTCCATCATAGTCCCCTCTTTTCAATTTTTAAATTTTCGGCACCATTCCTTCACAATTGGGTACGCAATACATGCATTTCTATACACTGCTTGCATTCGCGTATGAATCTGCAATGGCTACACATCTTCAGCTCATAAAAATTGTAGGGCCGCAAGCTGATCAAACTTGGACGAATTTTCAACAACAAACGCCATTTCAAAATCCAAGTTTTAAATGTCAGAATCAAATTCAAACGCCAGACACTTATTAATGTGTTGCTTACAAACAATTCTAACATTAACAAACGTCATTTGATTTATTGCATTTGTTTTCAGAGCTAAGTTGATCAGAGATGGGTGTCTGTTGAACAAGCCTCGTATTAGAAATTATAGAACTGTTGAGGAGTTCGACAGTAGTGGGCATAACATAGATATAGTTTTATAAACTTTGCGAATTAATTTTTCTTATTATTATCAATAATTGAAAACTCGAGAGTCATCTGGTAAACCGAAATTTAAGTTTTCAAAGTAATTGCGATAGATGTAGTAACATTTACTTCTATGTATTCAAACAAATACATTCACTCAATACTTGGATGTACCACAATAAATAACCGATCTCCTCATTTATATAACTTTAATAGAGATCACTCTGTAGATAATATTTGGTTATGAAAAATCGTTCATTAACTGTAAGTGGCTTATGATAAGTGTTAACTAAATCTTGACAGCTCTGAAGCAAAAAGCTCATTATATGGAGTTGTACAACTCGTAAGATTATATTAAGTTAACCTTAAATGCTATTGACATTTAGTTCTCTAGCGGAAAGTTCGAAAATTAGTAGATATGCATTGTAATCAAAGTTTACATCATTTAAATCACCAAAATTGGATCAACCGCGACATTTAACTGCTTATACGTGTGTAAGCGCATCAACTTTGTTAGATAAAGGACGACGTATGCGTGTTGCCGCCAATTAATTAGGTATTAATCACTCAACAGTTAGTAGGATGGTTAGAAGATTCAGGGAAACTTGATCACATTTCAGGAAACGTACACCAGGTAGAACGAAGGCTACAAATTTAAAAGCTGATGGTTTTATCGGCAACAGGTGTTCCGAAACAGATGTGCAGGAGTGGAGCTTAGTAATGAACTCGCCGCAGTCAGACATGTAAGAATCTCCACCGTTGCTGTTAGCAGAAGATTAAGAGAATCAGGCTTAGCTAGTAGGAGACCTGCAATTGCACCAAGGCTCACCATAGTTTTAATATTAGGATTTGGAGAAGTCGTGTAAATTGGTCCAGAGATTACTGGAGGCAACCTTGGTTTACATATAAAACCAGGGCAAGCTCGAAATCCTCAGATGGTTGTGAACGAGTGTGGTAAAGGTCTGGAGAAATCTTTGCAAGGGAACAATGTGGTGGTGAGCCAAGAATATTCCGTGTAAGAATTTGCTTCGACACGAACATTGCAGTTGGTTTCTATACTTCAAGTGGCAATGAATGCTTGGTTCCATCTGGAAAACACTGTCCAGACCATACCATGTATTTTGTGCAATATGTAGGAAATCATTTTATTTTAATGCAATAATGCTCGGCCGCATGCCGCAACACCATGTTTGGGTTAGTTAATGGAGGTGAATCCCATCGCACTTTGAAGAACTAATCTTTTCAGAATAGGTTGATTTTCCCTAAAAACCATGCAGATTTTGAAAAGACTTTTACGAAGAAGAATGCAGGCGGTTATTACAGCTATCAGTTGTGGCACATGTTATGAAATTTTTATAAAATTCAATGATTGTTTACTGTGTTCCATAAATTTGTTCCTTTCTGATTTATAACCACTATTGAACAATCATGTAACCCCCAATATGTTCCTTATTTTTACAACGTGGTTTTTGCACTTCTTGAAACGGATTTAACCTAAATCCGTAAATTTTAAAGTAAACTGTTCTACATTTGCACTTCTGCTAACATGTGATCAAAAAGTTTTCAAATTACGGTGAGCTATGAAAAATTACTAGTATAAATAAAACTCAATTTAAACAACCGTCAAATGAAAATAATTTATTCATCTTGCAAAATCTGGTTGTTGTAATTTGCTTGTTGTTGGATAAAAAAGTGTTTATTTTAATTTCATTTGAAAATGATTTTTGGTTTAGTGCAAAAATCGTTCACGGTCGAATGGCAGCTCAAAAAGTAATGATGAGTAGACTACTTCGTTCCAGATTGTTCCGTTAAATTTTAAAAACAATTTCCAGAAGTTGTGTTCCAATATCAAGAATTGTATAATAAATTAACCTATTCGGTAAGGTTATTTCGTGAAACCGGTAGTGTTGCCAGGAAAGAAGCAACTAGCAGGCTTAAAAAGCTAATTGATAAGATTGTTGAAAATGTACAACAAATAAACACAAATGTCCCTTCAACGAATGACTGTCGTGCACGATTTGCTTCCACAAGATGTTGCACAAAGACGACAATACTGCCACTGGATTTTAAACAATAATATTAATAACGATTTATTTAAAAAAAATTTTTTTCGGACAAGGCATGGTTCCACCTATCTGGATACGTCAACTCCCAAAATATGAGAATGTGGGGCATGGAGAATCCCCATATTTTCACTGAAACTTCACTACATCCACAAAAAGTTGGAGTTTGGATAGTCTTTAGTAGGAGAAGATCATTATTTTTATTGGTACACTAACTGCAGTATATCATATTGAGAAGAAATTCTGCTTCCATTCACAAATGAGTTGCACGATGACGAGTTGCGGTACGGTTATTTTCAACAGAACGGTGCAGTAATTATCAGAAATACTGCTCTAGATTTTTTTTGTATAGCTTCATCTGAAAATTCGGTTTTCAAAACTCCGATTCACGATTTGGAAGCAATTACCCAAAAAATTATAGAAACATGTAAGGAAATAAACAACTCTCCACAGATTTTGAAAAGTGTTGTAAGAAGAAGATCCTAAGTTGTCTTCGGGAAAATGAATGCCATTTCCAATATACTTTATAAGCCTCAAATACTCTAAATACCTTAAATAGTCTTAAAACACTTAAATACATGTCTTTATTTGTTATTTTTTAAAATGCGACGAGATATGCTTTGAGGTCAAGTTCACTTTGCTTGTGTTTACATTAGTACGGCCGGTACGTAACATGACAGCTACGACATGCCTTGCAGCACTCACAGCAAATTCTAATTTGAAAACTTTTTGATCGGTTGATATACCTGAAGTCATATCAACATTTTTATTGTAAATGGAACAATGTTTTTTTACAGATTTCTCTAACTCCGAAGAGATTTAAATTTCCGGAGCTACGCGGTGAACAAAGAAAAATTTAATGCTCTTTGTTTCACGTTTTGATCAACTAAAGTTATGTTAATGAATTGCAGGGACAAACTTCTAGAGCTTAAAGTATACATGAAAACAAACATTTTTTGTTAGTAAATGTATGATCAAAAGTGTTTCCTTTCAGGGATAGAGCTCCTCAAAGATTCTTTAAGAGGCGCCTAAATATAGGAAACTCAATTTATTACCTACTATTGGTTTCCACAACGACGGAAATTAATACAGGATAATTTGAAGAATGGGAAAGAGGGCTTTATTTATCCTGTATTAATTTCCGTCGTAATGGAAACAAATAATAGGTAGAAAATTGAGTTGCCTACATTTAGGCGCTTCTTAAAGAATCTTTGAGAAGTTCTATCCCTGAAAGGAAACACTTTTGACGATTCATTTATTAACAAAAATGTTTGTGTTCATGTATACGTTAAGTCCTAGAAGTTTGTCCCTGCAATTCATTAACACCCTGTATAGGCGTTCTAAGAATTCTAGGAATCTCTAGATACTTCTTTTTTTTCTATACTTCATTATAACGTCATGGAAATGTATTTGTCATTGAACAAAATTTGTATTGCGAGATTTTAGTAGAAAAACATGTTCTGAATTTCCAGGAACACGTAAAAATGGTATTATGTCTCACGACAAAGCGAGCAGACCTTAATAAAATTTCCAATTGATTCAGTACAGGAAAGGAAGTAATATTCATCGAACGATATTTTTCCGAACTCTTTAGATTGAAAATTATGTTTTTTCATCCCTTATCAACCCATTTTCCACTCTCTGAATTGTGCTTGCCTTTAGCAAGCATTGCTGTTCTATAAAAATAGTATACGTAAAACAAGTATTTTCTAGCATCTTAAATGACCAATTATACAAACATCTCTTAAATATCTTTTACATACTTTAACAGTGTATATCACCATTGTGACATGTATATGCTTTTAGATTGTAGTTTAATTCCGTAAAAATAAAAGGCGGCTGTGGGCTAGAGGTTAGTGCGTTAGACTTCTACGCTGAATGTTTGGGGTTCAATTCCCAGTACCGGAACATCTGATCTTTAACGGCCGTTCTCCCTCGCAAGGCAAACTAGCGAGGTATTCTGCCTAGTAAATCTTCCCGGAAAAAACTATGGCTAGTACTACAAACATATGAAGTGGATGAAGATATTATAAATATAATTAAAGTAATATACAACAAAAATGTGGTTGTTATAGCACAAAATGGAGTAACATCAAGACCGATTACAACATCAAAAGGACTGAGGCAGGGATACGTACTGTCACCCTTGTTATTTAAGATCTATTTAGAAGCAACTTTGGAAGACTGGATAAAACGAGTAAATAGAATGGGAGTCCCAATCAATGATTGCTGGTTATACTACTTAAACTTTGCAGATGATGAAGTAATTATTGCCCAAGACTCATACGACCTAGAGTTCATGTTGCAAAGATTATATACGGTATATGAAGAGTGGGGACTAAAAATCAACTTCGGTAAAACAGAATGTATGGTGGCAAATTTTGAAGCCACATTCACACTCCTCCTTCAAGACGGCATTAACATCAAACAAGTCAACCAGTTTAAATATCTTGGCACTATAATAACACAAAATGGATATGATACAACAGAAATTAAGAACAGGATAGAACCAAGTAAGAAAGTAGTAGTAGTACTGAACTCAGCATGGTGGGATAAGCATATATCAGCCGGAACAAAAAAGCATATCGGAAAGTCATAAGCTGAATCAGTTATATGTTATGGCGCCGAGATATGGACACTGAATGCCGAATACAAGAGAAAAGTGAACACTGTAGACATGGACTACTTAAGGAGGAGTACTGGAATATCAAGACTGGAAGACATTCCAAACGAAGAAGTCAGAAGGAAGTTGAAAGCGGAAGATACTATTGTGGATAGAGTGGAACGAAAAGGACTGAAATGGTTCGGGCATACTATGCGTATGGACGAATCAAGGTTGCCTAAAAGAATCTGGAGATGGGTTCCACCAGCTAGAAGGAAGAGAGGACGGCCGAAACGATCATGGAACGGGAGGCTGTTAGAAAAGCCATGGAAATGAGAGGGCTAACCGAGGAAGATGCGCTTGACCGAAGACACTTCCCGTGGTTTGAAGCCCACGTTAAGCTGTAGGTCCTCTATGTCTGTGGTACTTTAAACGCTCAAGATAGGCATAGGAGAGAAAATCGGTACGTCTCGTAAGAGATAACGCACTCGAAGAAAAAGAAAAATAAAATGTGTAAGACAAGTGCTTGTTGACACCATAATTGAAGAATATTATATACACTTAATCTCTTAAATTCCCTTCACATACTTTAACAAGTACATATTTGTATAAATGTAATGTTTGTACACACTTCCAGAATTTTATGTTAAAGCCATCTCTATGGAAATTTCATCCCTTACTAAATTATTTTCTACCCCCTGACGTCTATATGCCTTTAGGAAGCATTTCGGTTCCATACATTCCACTCCATTACATACTCGTACCCTTTACATCCTTTTGTACACTTTTCCGGATCTTCATGTTAAAGCCATCTTTAAGAGAATTTCAGCCCTTACCTACTCATTTTTCATCGCCCTGACATCTATATGCTTTTAGGATACACGACGAATCCATAAAACTAAAATCTGTAAGACAAGTGTTTGCTAACATCATAAATGATGAATATGATATACACTTCATCTCTTAAATACCTTTTACAATCTTTCACAAGTACATATTTGTATAAATGTAATGTGTGTACCCTTTTTCTGATCATTAGGTTAAAGCCATCTCTATGGGAATTTCATCTCTTATCAACTTATTTTCCATCCCCCTGACATCTATATGCTTGTAGGATACATGACGAACCCATAAAACTAAGATCTGTAAGACAAGTGTTTCCTAACATCATAAACGATGAATATGCTATACACTTTATCTCTTAAATACCCTTTAGATACTTTAACAAGTACATATTTGTATAAATGTAATGTGTGTACCCTTTTCCTGACCATTATGTTAAAGCCATCTCTATGGGAATTTCATCTCTTACCAACTTATTTTCCGCTCCCCTTGCATCTACATGCCTTTAGGATATATTTCGACTCCATAAAACTGACATTGGTAAAAAAACAAGTGTTTGCTAACATCATAAATAAAGAATACTATATACATTTCATCTCTTAAATACCGTTTACCTACTTTAGCAATTATATATGTGTCTAAATGTAATGTGTGTATCCTTTCCCTGATTATTATCTTAAAGCCATCTTTGTGGGAATTTTATCTTTTACCAACCTATTTTCCACCCCCCTGACATCTATATGCCTTTAGGATACTTTTCGACTCCATAAAACTAAAAGTTGTAGAACAAGTGTTTGCTCACATCATAAATGGAGAATATTATATACATTTCAACTCTTAAATACCTTATACATACTTTCTTAAGTACGTATGTGTATAAATATAATGTTTGTTCCGTTTCCTTGATTATTATCTTAAAGACATCTTTGTGGGAATTTTATCTCTTACCAACTCCAACCCCCCGGATATCTACATGCCTTTAGGATACATTTCGACTCCATAAAACTAGTAGAACAAGTGTTTGCTAACATCATAAATGAAGAATATTATATACATTCCATATCATAAATAGCTACCCTTTACATACTTTAGCAAGTGCATATTTGTATAAATGTATTGTTTGTACTTTTTTCCGGAAAATTATGTTAAAGCCTTATGGGCATTTCATCCCTTAACAACTCATTTTCCGCTCCCCTGACATCTATATGCTTTAGGATACATTTCGAACCCATAAAACTAAAATTTGGAAAACAAGTGTTTGCTAACATCATAAATGATGAATATGATATACACTTCATCTCTTAAATGCCCTTTATATACTTTAACAAGTACATATTTGTATCCTTTTCCGGAAAATTATGTTAAAACCATCTTTCTATGCATTTTATCCCTTAACAACTCATTTTCCACCCCTGACATGTATATGCCTTTAGTAAGCATTGCGGTTCCATAAAAATAGAATGCATAGAGCAAGTATTTTCTAACATCCTAATGATGAATATTATACATACTTAATCTTTAGATTCCTTATGCACTTTAACAAGTGAAAATTTTTCTAAATATCATTTTTGCACCATATGTCGGAAAATTATAGGCATTTCTTCCCTTAGCAGCTCACTTTCCACCCCCAAAAATGTACATTCACAAAGTAAAATCTGCAAAATTAACCTTTATTTACATCCTAACGAAGAATATTATAAGCCTTTCATTTCGATCCTTTATGTCCTTGACCAACAGTAAATGTGTATCAATGCTATTTTAGTACTCAATAAAACTATTTCATACCTAACTGACCAGTGTTGCACCCCTTGAAATACAAAAGAAATTGTATAAATATTATTTTGCCTACTCTAATCTGGAAAATTATGTTAAAACCACCCTCATGGACATGTCTTTTAATAGGCGCCTTAAACTTCGACAATTTGAATAAATTTTGTTTCCCACATAGTATTTCAAATATTGTATTAAAAATGAGGTATTTTCTATATTAGTTCTTTTGAAAATGGGGATTTCAAAATGTAAATTAATGCTGGTAACGTATGTGCATTTGCATCTGATAGGAACATTGAAGCTAATAATAAATGTATAAATTCCCAAGTTTTTCAGTTAAAACTTTAGTTGCAACATCACATAGGTTATAATCTAGTATCCGAATGAGATAGAGCTTCCGCGTAATTATATAATTCAACTTGTAAAACAATGCGTGTGACTTCTACTTACTATAGTATCCCGTTTTATCTCTCTAGGACCTTTCTTAACCAAATGTACCTAAATTAATCTGTTCAAGAAGTGAAATCCTGGTACAAGTATAATTAGCTTTCAGAATGTGGAACCCTTACTTGTTCTATTTTCCGGTAGGGAACGGGCTTTTTATAACAAAACTTTAGCATTATACGGAAACTCCAGTTTGCTTGAATTCAAAAACTGTCATTTGTAAACCGTCCTTGTTATGAATTTATTCGATATATCCTATTTACGTGCAATTCAAGAAGCTTTGCAAATTAACCACTCAAACTGATATGTGATCTGTCTACTGAAGCAAAAGGTATTAAATGAAGGCATGATAACTTGTTTATTGTGTGAACTGTCACTTCAAGGTTACAAAAAACTTATCATTTTAATGTAAAATTTTACTGATTTGCGCTTATCATGCGGAAGGTTAAATATTTTTCAAGCCGGTTAACGCTAACCATGCGGTTTCGCAAAATTCGGCGGAAATATGGACGACAATGCAGACTAGGTGTGGAAAACCACGAGAGTTTCCAAAACCCACATGATAAACAGCTTCCTGAATTTGTCCCCATAATTAGGTTACATTGGTTAGTGCGTTTTGTGCCGTACAAAGGCAATTTCAAAACTGATTACAATTGATGTTTTCATTGATATATTAATCTCGTTGCAGCACTCATGTTCTTCGTCCTAAATCATTTGTATCTGATCGTTTACAATAGATGACGGAGCAATACTGTACAAACGACTAATTAAATCTAATTAATGTGTCGGAATAATGTTCTTATATCAAACAGTTCATCAAATTAAGAGATGTTTCCTAAAACAAGGTGGATTATTTTTTTGGGTTGCAATTTTAAAGCTTCATTTAGCCGTAATGCATTTTTAATAATTCTATTATGTACTTGTTTAATGAAGCTTTCAGTTATTAATTAAATTCCCATTAAGTTTCGCAAAGGGTATAGTAATTAGGCCTGGGAAACAATATTCTAGGTAATCTTTTTTAAAACACAAATTAGCCTTACCTTTTGTATATACTTCTTAGAAAGATGTAGGTGAGTAACATTCCGTAACAAAAAATTATAAGCAATTGCTTTCATCAGTTCATTATTGATAAACACGTTCTTAATGTTTCACTAATCACTCAACGCATTAATATTTTAAATAAAAATCATGTCTGGGTTCATGGTGTACCGTTAAGATTAAGAACAACATTCTTTCGTATCCTCGAAAAACGTGCAAACGCTTCTGCTTAACGTTTAACCTGGAAGCGTCGATGATATCAACTAAGCAAATATTGGCATGTAGTATGTAAATTATAGCAGATAGTCTGTACGTAGTACACACACGCAACTGAAACGGCAGACAGCTAATATTATTACGTGTAATCGTCAGTTATTAGAATACCCCGCACTGTCTCATAATGTTGTTTGAAGAATTCAACTAGCGCTCGATATTCGCATTATAGGGGCTTAATGATCCCATTTTGCGGTTGGCTATCGGAAGATTAACCCTCATTTGCGTTTAGATTTCTTTACGAAGAGCAAATTAATTTTCCGGGGACGAAAAGTAGATTTTGATTGTGGCTTCAGCATTCCAAAGTGTAATTAACTTGGCAAACCAGAACAGTAAACACTTTCAGATAGAACAAAGAAAGAAATGCGGAAGCTTACAGAAAGGCAATAAAATGGGATTTAGGTGACCGCGAAAATTTGGCGAAAGGGAAAATGTTGGACGGTAAAAGCGGGGCCAGGATAATATTAAAAATCCTTTCAACGATTGTTTGCATTATTAACAAATAATCCAATCCAATTTCAATTCACATTCAAAAAGATAGTAGACTTGAGGATGTTTTTCACAATCGGAGACGAAACCTTGTTAAAATATTCACCAATTGCGACATCAATAATTTTAATCAAATTTGTGGCTATGTTGCAGAATACAAGGATATGTAAAAGTTTAAATTAAATTATGATAATTTTTCAATGTGACAAAAATTATATAGAGGGTGAAATATATTGCTGTGCGACAAATAAATTAAAGTAAATACTAATGGTTGTAATTATAACTAGTTTAAATGGAACAAAAACCTTGCCTGCCCCACGAAATATATTTCGTGAATAAATAAATTAAGTTAAATTGGTTAACGCTTTCGAAACTCAAAGTGTTTCATCATCAGACCAGGAAATCAAATCAATCTTAATTGGCAAAATTGTAAAAACTAAAACAAACACGCCATCACTGGCTACAATAAAATTTAAATTTATACAAGAACATTTAATTTACTTCAAGAGCTTTGGATGTAGTTAAATTAGTTTGTGGTGTTTTTTACGCCCTTGTTATGCTTTTGTCGGTTTTTGGCCGTTTGGCCAAAGGCTTCTTGAAATTTAAAAGTAAATCAAATGTTCTTGTATAAATTTAAATTTTATTGTAGCCAGTGATGGCGTGGTTGTTTTAGTTTTTACAATTTTACTAATTAAGGTTTATTTGATTTCCTGGTATGATGATGAAACAGTTTGAGTTTCGAAAGCGTTAACCAATTTAACTTAATTTATTTATTTACGACATATATTTCGTGGGGCAGACAAGGTTTTTGTTTTATTTAAACTACTTAAATTTACCCCATTATGACAATTAGTTACCAAAATTAATTTCAAAATTATCAGGGCTTTCCCTTTTATGACTATTCAATACTATTCAAGTTTATAATTCAACTTAAACATAATAAAATACCAATTATTATTTTATTTTTCTTTTCAAATGTTTATTTTTTTTTCTTTATAAGAAATATTTACTTCATATTAGTTGACCGCAACTTCTGTCCCGAATTTTAAACTAACCAGTTTTGTCGCGTCCGGTCCTTTCACATGTGACAATCTTCACCGTCCAACGCAGTAAACAAATAGTCACATTAGTGCAGTTAATTGTTGTTTCTTGTATCCAAATCTCGGACACACGCAAGTAAATGCAGCTCTTAATATTACTTTCCCATAAGGTTACACCATTAATTGTTCATTAAAACTTGTATGAGTAATATTAATATCCTAACCTCCAAATTGTTGCAAGGTAAACTTCCTTATTTAAGTTTCTTTTTGTAATTCAATTCCTTTACTCTATTGTTTGGAAGCATTTCCTTTTAATTATTGACTTATATTTAATTATTTTCAATTAATTCTTGTAGTATTCAAATTTTCCACATCTTGATCAAATAGAATTGTCGACCAGCTATAACAACTGAAAATCGATAGAAAACAATTTGAGAACGCACGCCGACTTTCTAAGTTTCCATAAAATTGGAATTTTTCATAGATTTTCACTAATTCTCGACCGTAAGTGGAACAAAGACTTTCAATACTTAGATGAACATTAACACATTTAATTTAACATGAAAACACTAACTTAAAATCACAAAATACAAATTTAGCGGAGCTATTGGTTTAGTGACCTTTCATCGTGGTGGTGAGAATGTTTTTGTTTTACAAGACAAAATTCAAGGTTTTCTCACGAGTTGGCTAGCAACTACTACATACAACAAATTGTTTTCTGTCCCCAAGGGGCTCTTCCAATCAGGATTAAGCATTAAAATTGATCAAATTAATTAGAAATATCTAAAAAGTATGATAACTTTCTTATCACTAAAATTACACCAAAAAGGAGTTGTAGTGTGACAATTGTTTAACTCTGAAATAAGAGACAATCATGGCCAACTATTTTGATTTTATTATTCGACTTTTCTAGTCTTATTGAAATGCAAATCCTGACTTGTTATACATTAGTGAAAAGAGAATTTAAGGTAGAACCGTCTGATAAAAAATATACGGGTGTTCTGTTTGAAAAACCAAAGCAGGACATGTTTGTCAAATACTAGTATGTCATGAGCAATTATTATTGTCGCTATGCTGTAGACAAAGTGGAACTAAAAAAGTTGTGCCTTTTAATTTTTCTTGTATCTCTAATATTACCGAACATATAAGCTGGCTAATGAAATTTCAACCACCCTGTATATATACAGGGATGGAGTAGTGCGGAAATGCGAAGCCACAGAGAAATGCAGTCTATCCGCTGGGTGTTCAAATCCCGACTGGGGCTACCGCAGTTCGCTTAGTTAAGTTTAGGGTGGATGTTGCATGAATTCAGAAGCATATCGAAGATTTGGAATGTTATTGATTGTTGTAGAATGAAGACACATTGAAAACATAATATTAGAAGTATATCGTTGAACTTTCTCTTCCGCGTATTTATATATTACATCTAATTTCGGTACGTTCAAAGACTAGAAACCGTTTAACAGTGGAATATTCGGTAGAATATATTATCCTGCAATCAACGACACCCTAGCCCGACATAACAACTCTTGCAGGTAATATGAAGCAGAAGGTTTAAAACAAAAAATAAAATTCGTAATTTATTTCTTTTTATATCTGTATCATTAACTTTTATATTTTTATTTTGTATCATATCTTTATGTTGAATAATTATTATTACTACTAGTCTTAAATATTATACCTTGTGCTTATATTCAGCTAATATTATTATATGTACTTGCTTATCTATACCCTGTCCATATGTACTGAGACGGGGAAAGTTGCATTACATTTTATCTTTTTTTTGGTATTTTGATCAAATCCCATTTGCCAATCCTGCACTACACTGTACACAACGCAACTAAAATTACTGTAAACTGTATACTGTGTACTTCACACTGTATTGTAATACTGTATCATGTATACGGTGTACAGTACGCTATACCCTATGTTGTATATTGTATACCCTACGTTGTATATTGTATACCGTATAAGGTATACAATGGATACAGTATGCTGTATACTGTGAACTGTATACGGTGGGTTGTAAACTGTACACCATATCCCGTACACTGTATTTTGTGTTCTGTACACTGTATTTTGTGCTCTGTACACTGTATACAACAGAATTTCAAATAATGTATAATTTTTACTGTATACAGTGTACTGCATAATTTATGTTCTGTGCTCTATATCGTATACCATATACCGTATCGAGTATACTGTATACTGAATGTTTTATACTATATACTATATAAAGTCCACGGTATACTGGGCGATGTATACTGCACTGTAAACTATAAACTGTACATTGCACACTGTATAGTATATATTTTATGTAGACCTGCTCGAGAAGGCATAAATTTAAAATAACCTTCTTTCTTTATAGAGGGCCGCTGATTCTTGCTTAAAATAATACATTTCTTTTAGATTTGATATGTATGTATATATACAGCGATGTCGACAATGTTTGACTATTTTAACGAGCTGGTAAACAGCCCATGTTGGCAACTTTATCAAATAGCTTTGCTTAATAACTGCATACCTGTCATATTAGCATTTGCAAATTAAATAATAGCACACAAATTGTTTACCAGAAGCGCGTGTTGAAGATAGAAAGAGTTATTTCTATAGATAACTTAAATTTGAATAAAATAGCATTGTAAAACAACGCTATCGCAGTGGATTTTAAATACAATACGATAATCAACAAAGTGCCTATTGTATTCTCTTAAAATGTATATTCGTATCAGCTCCTGATTGACACTTCAAGCTTTTTTTTCTCACACATTCATATTACCGTCCCCCCTTCCCGGAACCGCTTTCGCATTACTTCAGGGGGGTGCGGGCGTCCCTTACACACTAAAAATTCATGCAACATGCACCCTAAACTTAACTAAGCGAATGCGGTCGCCCTAGTCGGGATTCGATAGCCGCAACGGAGCGACTGCATTTGCTGTGACCTTGAGTGGCCAATGCGTTCTCGCACTAGACCACCGAGGTCCCTTGACACCTCAAAGTAAACTTGTTCAACTTAAATATTTAGGAAAATTGTATTAGAGAGAACATAAAATGCATATTTCAGAATTTTATTTTAGAAATGACAGAAGTTAGAATAAGTAAGTCCGTGTTACTATTAACTGTTTAAAATTAAAAATTCGAAAATTGTTATCACAGTTATAACGTTAGTTCTGCTAGGTCCTTTCTCTTTCAAAGCTCACTGCAACAAGGTTTTTCTGATGGCATAGTGTAAAGGGTGATCAAAAGAATGATCCATAAGCCCATATTAGCTTGATTCAATTTGGACTGCAAATATTGTCACACGAAAACGAATTATGCGACTATTGATAAACAAAATTAATTTATTTGAACAATTAGATTGGGATATTTATTTATTCTTTCAACTTACAAAGCAAGCCCTAGCATTACAGCATCACTCCAAAGTTGAAAAATTTGTTTATCCCTTCTTATTCGAAATAGAGAAGAATAGACTGGATAGCATTGTTCTAAAGTATACGAGGTTTGGCAATTTTAATTGTCGGTTTGGCGCTGCAGGCACGTGAAAGTAAACCAATTATAAGGCAGCAGTAGATCATAGTTTTCCACCTGGATGAGGGTCAAGCAAACCCCGAACAGTTGTTAATTTCTGTGTAGGACGCTAGCGCGTACATAGTATTTTTGTCAGTCGTTATGGAACAACGAGTGAATATCTCTGAATGGTGTTTAATTTAAAAAAAGCTCCAAGAGAAACTTATGAAATGTTGAAAACTATGTACAGTGACAACACCTTATGTCCTACTAGTGTGTTTCAATGGTTTAAATATTTCAAAGATACAAAGAGAAATCTCGTTTGTTCAATATTAAGTTAATACATTTTCAATTTCTTTGGCGTTAGATATAAATTAAATGTTTTTTAAATGTAAATAATAGCAGTTACGATCTTCAAATATGTACCATTTATTCATCTGTGCACTGCTTTTCGTTATGTATTTCAAAATAAAATATTCGACGTGATTAATTCATTGGGAAATTGAGAGCAAAATTTAAATCTCCAGTAGATTAGATATCATTACTTTTTAAATATAAAGCAAAAACGTACTGATAGTTAGGTTTCCAATAAAAGCAGCCTGTGGAACTTCATTTATTATATATTATGAAATAACTTGTATTAAATCTGTCAAAACTTGACAAGCAATTCAAATGCCGGCTTTTGTAAAATGCGAAAGATGTTCTAGAACTTGAATGATCGTAATCTCTGCGAATATGAGATATTATGCATTCAGATATAATTATTTTGTGCTCTATACCAAAAAATATCTGAAGCAATCGAACTACACTTTCGTAACTCCCAAATAATCCTAAAAAATGTTATAAACTGTATTGCTTAAGTAAAGGTACACGTTTTAGTTTCAATGTCCAACTTTTATTAAGAATTTTATTGGTCATGTTGTCTAATGTGTCACTAACGTCACGTACCACTACCAAATGTATTAACAAAAGCTGGACTGTGTTAACAATATTGCATAATTAGTTTCCAAAAGCATGCTATTTCAGGATTGAACTATGATATCCTGACAGCTTACTGCAAACTTGTTAGAAACTTCTACTTTTCACTTAAAATATTCTTCTTATTATTCTGTTAAGCATATTTTTTATTGTTTCGCAGTTTACTGCCGTCAACTACTACAAAATTCGCAACATAGTAGAGTGATTTTGACAATGGTTTTATTGTTCTATGGTGATAATAGAATGGCGTATTAAAGATCACTATATTAAAGAAAATGAAACTTAATTAGAATGGCCATAAATTCATAGGTTCGTTAACAGTATTCACGTAATACTGGTAATTGCATTGGCATCTTCTCTGCCACGTTTTCTCCTGGAGGACCAATTTAAGAATAGAAAAGGATTGTGTTGGTAAAATTTAGTATGTTTTGAAAATGTTTCAAGTGACATATCTACCATCGTAATAGAATAATAATAGTATATTATTCAATGAGTGATAATGGTGGTGGTAGCTCAGTTGGTAGAGCGCTCGCTTTCCGAGTAAAACGTCGATTCTGGCTTGGGTTCGAAACCTAAGCAGAACTATACAGATTTATAAACATCTTGTCTGCAACCCACCATACACAATTTCCCAATCCGGCTTGCAACCGTGGTATCTTAATGCTAAAAACTTTCTCTGGAATTTCTGTCGTTCGAATTCGACGTTAAACTGTAGGTCCTCCGGGTTTCTACTTTAGCGCTGAGGAGAAGCACGTGGCAGAGAAGAGGCCTATGCCCAACAGAGAGACGAAAAGGTTGTCAATGAATGAATGATAATGTAAGCAATAACCCACGCGAAGGTACAGTACCGCCCAAAAGTATGTCACCTTTATTTTTTATATAGATTAATAATATGATTAACTTATGAAAGCAACTGGCAGAAAATTAATTTTATGTAAAATCTTTAAAATAACTACAATCGAATTATAATCTATGGCAAGTTTAAATTTCTACAGAAGAACACTGGCATTAATAATATAAAACACGCAAACAACATTTAGCAAGAGTCACTGCTTGACAGCGTCTAGGCATGAACTCAAGACGTGCGTCGGTTGTGGACTGATGGAACTTCTTCCACTCTTCCTGAAATTGGGCAAAGTTTCGGTCGCATTTTTGCCCTCTTGCCTACCAGATGCCTCTCCAGCTCTTCTCACAAAGGCTCTATGATGTTTCGGTCGAGCGATTGGCTTGACCAGTCCATAGGCGTCATCGTAGGCGTCGGAACCACTCCTGTACATCAACCGCACGGTGCTTTGTGTCGTTGTCTTTCTGGAATATGAAGCCACGACTAAGGAAACGCTTTGAATAAGGAAGCATCATATTCTCAAGAATATACATATACATCTTCCGATCTATGATATCTTGAATTCTAAGAAGAGGATGCATTCCTTTTACGGCCATGACCAAAACACCTCCGTGCTTAATAATAGGCATTTGGTGCTTTGGACCAAAAATGTTTGCCTGTAAGTGTGACGAATCCACTTTATACCGTTACTGCCAAAGAGCATAAACATATTTTCGTCACTCCAAAGAACGTCAGCCCATTGCTGAGGCGTCCAGTTTGGGTGAGCTTTACATCGCTCCGCTAGCTTCTTCATGTTCTTTGCTATAATGGACAACTTCTTCACGGTTTGCCTGCCCTTCAGTTCAGCAATCTAAAGACGCCGACGTATGGTTCGTATAGATGGACCAGGTTCACGAGGAATCGACATATCCCTGGCAATGTCCGGTGCCGTAAGACGCGGATTGCTGCGACAAGTGCGAAAAATATTTCTGTCAATAATACGAGTCGTGCAACACGGTCGACCGCTTGTACTCTTTTTAAGATAACCTTCCTATACTGTCCAACGTTGGAGAAATTTGCTACTGTCGGCTTAGGAATGCAAAACTGCTCAGTTAGCTCTTTGAGAGTCCTTCACTGCTTGGGGCCCTCTATAGTAGCTTTTTGCTGCCGAGAAACAAATGATAAATAAAACAAAACATAAGATTGCTAAAATGAAATTTTAGTAAAATCAATAAATGACTGTGAAAGATCATGATTTATCCAATAAAATATCGGCATACATACTTTGCAAGCTGTAGTTGCTGCCAGGTATGTATGTACAATAAAATGTTTACCCACTAAATCTAGTTGGGCGGAAGTTGTGCTCAAAAACTCAAAGGTGGTATACTTTTGCCCGGTGCTGCAGTTTGCAGCACGAGCTGTAGGTGACTGCTGTAATGATCCAAATGACCTATTGCGATTACCGTGACTAGCAAATTGGATTTCACCTATTTACATTTTATAATTCATATATAAATAGGTATATATAAATTAATAATTAATATTGTGACATTTCAAAATTTATGACAGATACACTTTTAACAAATGTACTTATTTTCATTGTAACTCGATTGATTATTTAATATTTTAATTCCAGGTTGGTAATTGGTGTGGAGATGTGAAAGAATGAAAATTCTATTTTGTGATTGGTTACACAGTGTTGAGTAATGAGTTATAACTCGTACTAAATAGTTATAGGTACCATTACTTGCACAAAAATAGTTGAATAATGTATGTATAACGCAATAGGAGTAGATGAAAGATTAAACGCGTTACCGTTGCTTGTATTCAATTTATAAAAAGAAGAATTTAATGAAACTAAGAAATGGATTAAGGTTTTCGAAATAAATAAAGTACATATATAGGGTTGCTCATTAGTTAGTCAAAGTTCAATATTGGCGTTATTAAAATGATTGGTTTGTCTTTCTTTTAAGTGATTTAGTGCCAAAATTCGCAAATAACATAATTGCAAATGCTTTATTCACCATTAACAATATTACTTTTTCAAATTTTGACTTATACAGTGGGTTATAATGGATAAATCTTTATGCAGCGTTGGGCAAAAGCACGGAACGATATAAATATCTCTACAGCAGTATCCGTTATTTCGACAAAGTCTTCTACATAGAGGCAAGATATATGGCGGTAACAATGAAAGTATTGGCGGTTTAAAATTACTTCCGGGTTAACCGGAAATGATATCAACTTTTTATTTTAAATACTCTGTATATTTTAAGATATATCGATAGAATTCAGTTATATAAGGTTTAATGCCTTTATTTTTAATAATTCTAGAGAATTGAATAATAGTATATTCTTCAACGAGTGTAGAATGACAGCTATTATTCACAAGGATGAAAATTCTGTTACGAGCCGAAGGCGAGTGACAGAATCATCCGAGTGAATAATAGCTATTCTACACGAGTAGGAGACTATACTTTCTCTGCGACTATTTCATAGGAAGTTACAATTTTTGGTCCGAATCAGTATAATAAAAATTATGCTTTAGATGGACGTATGTCGGTTCACTAGCCACAACCATTTTACGCTGTGTACACCATTGTGTACTGTTTCTGCGATTTCTTCGGCAGTAAATTAATACACGTCGTTTTCGCGGTTTCAGTTATTTCTGGTGGCGAACACATTTCAGCGTTTTCGCTGTCTGAATTATTCATACCTAGTTCTTACTGTTTTTACGAATACGAAAATTTAAAACTGTTTTTGACAGTTACTTCAAAAGCAAGTGGGAGATCCCAAGCACTAACATGCCACGCCCACTAGCTTCCGGTTCCGCAATTTATCGTTGGATTCTGATACAGAATCCCACTGAAATAGAGAACAGAATCCAACGGAAATGGAGAATATCTATCATTCTTCAACGAAAAAGGTATATGTAACGAATACATTATATTATAGTCGTAGAGAAAAATATTTCGCAATAACGTTTTGCTTGGTTTGTAGATATTGTGTTGTGGTGATATTCGATTTACAGGACAAACGTGTTAGAACTTTCAACAGATGAAATTGTTGCTGCTCTTGAAGAAGAAGGGAAATTACCTAATAATACCTATTTGGTGTAACCAGAAAGGAACACCTTTCCATTACGTTCTAAATTTTTTTAACCAAATGTTTTCAAATAGGTGGATAGAAGGCAGCGATTTTATTGAATTGCCCGCTCGTTCTCCGGACTTGAATCTATTGGATTTCTTTCCTTGGGGACATTTAAAATCTATAGTTTATACCGAACCACCACATAATTGGAAGAATTAGGACTCTAATTGGGAAGAATTACTGTAGAGCATCTTGCTAATGTAACTGTAGAATTTATATAAAGTTGGTGAATTTTTAGAAACTCGTAACTGGTATCTGGGAAACCCTAAGAGATACAGGTCGGTTAAATTAGGAAAAAGGGATGGCGACTGAGTCTCTGAATATTTTGATACGTTTCTGATTTATCACGAAAAAACTGAAAATTGTGATTTTAACAATAAATTATCATCCCTACCATTGACGATATTTCAATCAAACTTGATACTTTGATACTTTATGTTTTTGGTGCGAGTCGCATGGAATTGGCAGACATTTTGTAGGCCTTCTAGATTTCAAGCTGCGGTAGTCAATTTCTTTATTTCTTAGGGTCGCCATACTGGAATTAGCTTTTCAAATTGGTAACCAACATAACCTTTTGCTTCCAAAAAACTCGTTGAAATTTGAAAATTTGTATAAATAACTTATGAAATTGCGTAGGTTCTGAAAACGGCTAAATCGGAAGTCCACTTAAACTTAAAACTTAAAAATACCTTCGTTGTATCAGCCATGTATCGAAACCTTCATGTAGAAAAGTGTGTCGAAATTGCGGTTGCCGTAGTAGAGATATTTGCATTGTTCCGTACTTCTGCCCAACCCTCTATATGGACTAAAAACTGATTAGTAATACTTAAACAAACCATAATGGCAGTATAAATTGTGAGTGATTAACTACAGCCTGATCTAAACGGGACCCAAAATAATTACAGTATAATGTATCATCCAGAGCTCTAATATTTGGTCGAATGCAGTAGTTCGTGCAGAAAAAACTGGAAACAAATCCCAGGGGGCGGCTCACTCCACCAAAACAAATAATTAATCAATTTCCCCGGAGAAATGGAACGCTGGGGCAATGTCTTTAGAAATAATAAACTGTAGAGCAGCTTAAAAATAGAATTTCATTATGTTAGATGTGCTAATGTATTGAAATAGTTCCATAAACAATTATTCCAGTGAATCATACAGGGTTAGCAGAAAAATAAATCAAATTATGTTAATATTATTTGTCGCGAACGAATTAAATTAAAACAAGCGACTCATAGCATCATGAATTTATGGTATTGTCACTACTAGATTAGTTCGTTCAGATTATTAAATAAACTTGATCAAAGACAACATGCTTGAAATAAATTCTCGAGTATAAACCGCAAACTCCATTCATATTCATTAGTGACATAATTATATTGTTTAATAATTTTAGAATTATCTAGCTCGATAATTAAAATTTATATTCGAAGCCTTACATTACATTATATTATTTTACGTTTATTATAGACCCAACCTCACAGCTTCCGTGCTAATTAATATCAGTTTGCTTCTTAAATTTGAAAGTCGATGTGTTTAACAGACTGTTATTAAATTTAAAGATGTCGAAAGTGAAGAACAGTTTGAGATGAACGATGGTAATTTTTAAGCTTAAAGGCTACTAAACTGGTTCAAAATAAGCTAAAATTAGCGTATTATATTGTCAGCGTGCTACGTTAATAAGAGACCTTCCCACTTGCAGTTTTGCTATTAGTAGACAATATATATAAGATTTAAAAGATTGAAGGCGAAAAATGTATTAACAAAATCACAGCAACTTCTTCTTCTTCCTCTTCGTTTGTTAGATCAGAGATCTGTTTATTTTCGGAATTAACGTTCTTGATTTTCCTGGACGGTGGGATGCCAGCTGTCTTTCCACCTCTTGGAAAGTCTGCCTAGGGACAGTGCGGGCACTTCTGTCCTTATCCATCCTTTTAACATGCTCTAACCAGTATCTTCTTTGTTGTCTTCCCCATCTTACGATGTCCTCAACTCCGCATAACTGTCTTATGTCCTCACTTCTGACCCTGTCTCTGAGAGATTTCCCCGTAATTGTTCTTAGGGTCTTAATTTTTGCAGTTCTTAGCATTCTTTTTGTGATGTTGGTGTCTGACCTTGTTTCGATGCCATATGTTAATATATGGGTCTCATGCACGTCTTGTATATTTTTACTTTGCTGTCTGTCCTCATATGTTTATTATTCCATATGACGTCTCTCAAGAATTCAGATATGGCTGCAGCTTTATTTACTTGGGAGTAACATCTTTAATGGGTTGGTGAAAGCTAGATATGATCACCCCGAGATATTTAAGGTGCATTATTTGTTCGATTGGTTCATTCTCTATTACCAGTTTACATCTGATAGGTTCTCTGGAGAAGGTCATGCTTTTTGTTTTATTTATAGAGATGGTTATGTTATACTGCTGAGCAGAGCAGAGTGTAGTTGTCTCTCAAGGTCGTCAGCATAGCATGTCATTCCGATGATTTTATTGCCCATCCTATAGCCCAAATTCAGAGCAGTAACTACGTCGATGATCTTGTCAATGATTAAGTTGAACAGGAACGGACTTAAGCCATCCCCCTGTCTTCCACTCGGTATCGGTATGTCATTGGTTGTTCAGTGATCTACTCTAATTTGTGTGGTGTTTCCACATTAAGGCTGTGTATTATTCTGCGCAATGACGGCGTTGTCAGAAGATGAATCACGTCTCCCAGTTGAACATGATCGAAAGCCTTGGTTAGGTCGATGAAGCATATATAGGCGGTTCTGTTGAACTCTACTGCCTTTTCTTTTATTTGTCTAGTAACAAATACAGCATGGGTGGTCGACCTGTTTCTCCGGAAGTCTTGTTGTTCTTCCCTGTTTGTGATTCATTGTTCCAGTTTAATTTTTATCAGGTTGGTGAATAGAGGTGTAGAGCATAATAGACTTATTGCTCTATAATTTTTTGGTAGTGACTCACTTTTTAAAGATGGGTATCGTGATGCTCTTGTGCCAATCATCTGGTATAGTGGTGTTTTGAGAGTATTCTTCTATCATAGCAACAAATATTAAGAAATAGCTAAACGTAGTTCGAAAATAGGATAAAATCAAAATCAAACTAGGTGTATGATATATGTGTACCTAATTTAGTGAAACGTTTTCACCTTATTATAAACTACGGTTCCTTAAGAACGTAATGCACATAACCTCAATGTAAAGGCTTATCTAATTTTCTTACAATTAGAGCAATACCAAAATTCCAATATCATTTGATTTTATTGTATATTATACGTATTGTCTTTTATATTAGTTCCAGTTCGCTTTCAATGCGTTCAGGTAGACGGCGTTAAACACAGGAGGAACAGGGAAGCGAATCTGATGATACAACAGTTACATTTAATTTTTCATTGTTAGTTGGCCTAATACTTCAAACTTAAGTATATTTTTAAATACGTTATGATACACGCCACCCTTCCTATCAAGCCGGAATCTCAAGTGCTATAGAATTGTCCAGAAATTGTGACAGTTGGGGACAGAACGTATAACACCATGATGATGTTCAGTTAGTTAAGTTTAATAGGAAGCGTAGCAGCGAGTAGACGCGTAATAATTCGTTTGTGTTCTGTTGCACCTGAGCGATTCATAGTTTGTATAAATAATTTTCAAGTATGGAAAAATATTAAATCGGGTCCAAACGTAATTTTTAGTGTGCAAGTACATCTGTGTTTGTAGATAAAGAAGCTGTCAACACTCCCAAAGCAAAAACTAGGAAATATAGTGACGAGTATTTGAAATTTAGTTTCATACATACATACAGGCGTTAATAGTGAAAAGCGACCACAGTGTGTAATATGTTTAAATATTTTAGCTGCGTATGTCGACATCTTCTTCTTCAACCTTGGTCTGTATATTGTTAAACATAGTTCTCCCCTTTCCTTCTTCGCTCATTTCTGTTTTGTGCTTGTCTGTGCCATTGTTTTCTCCCCGTTTTTACTTGTGTTGGTCTCCACTCTATAACTCCTCTGGTCTTCCGTTTTCTTGTAAAACGTTTGCAACACATGGTATGTGATAATCTGTCAAATGCTACCCATCCTAATCTAATTCGTCTTCTTAATTAAGCTTCCTAGTTTTCAAATTTTAACATAATATAGTGTGCTAGGTGTGTGTATGACGGAACTTTTTTATGCTTGGGTTGTCTATGTCTACTGAGTTTATAATATCTTCTGTTATAAGAATTTTAGTCATAGTGTAATCGATATTCAGACCTACTTTTCTTGATTCTATGTTCAATTATTGTGATAACATAGTTTCCAATTCTGTTGTGATTTTGGCCATCACCACAACGTCATCAGCGTACCTAAATTGGTTTATATATCCTTTTTATATGTCTATTCCTTTGTCTTGCCAGTCCAGATTATAAAGACGTCTTCCAGGACCCAGCTTAACAGTTTAGGCAAAATGAAATCTCCTTGCCTGACTCCTCTTTCCACTCTGTATTTTGTTAAGTTGTTTAGTTTTCCTTCCGATGCAGCTTTGGGGATAGCTTTTGTGGAAGTGGTAAATCTGGAGTCTATCCTGCAGGTGTCCATATAATTATAACATTTTAGTTCTAAATGCAATACATTTTTAGCTGACAGTACACTGGATCTTGGTTCCAAACTCGGCTACGGTCTACGATTCCTAAACTCTCACTATATGGGAGTTTACGAGCTCAAGTTGCTAATTAATTGAAGGTGTATTTGTTAAAGTGTGTTTGTGAATTCGAAAGACCTTAAGATGGTATATCCAATTTACGTATATCGCCGCAGAGATATAAAAAAAGATTAGATTATTTGACGATAATGCATGGTTGTGTTTTAATAAGTATAGTACAATTAAATTTTTCTGGGTGTTCGTATTTATGTATTCCATGTCTTATAAGTTCTAATTGTCTGGCCTATATATACAGAATTACACCGTCAACATTAAAACTTGCAAACGCCTGATTTTCAACAAATAGTTTGTGCTATCTCTTGCGCTGAATAAAGCGCTGAAAGAGTTTTTCTGCTGTCTTTATTACTTTAAATGTCTTTGTTTTGATTATAATTTTAGAAATTGTCTCAGATGTGTTACCTGGAATGAAAATATGTTTAACATTGCCAGAGTGATCTTCAGGATACATTTTTTGAAATGCTAAAATATAATCTTTCTGATTAGTACGTCAATTAGTTTAGTCTTGTGCTTGATATTTTATTGTAATGCCTCGTGCTAGAGCAAGACACGTAAGGATTTATTTTTTAACAAAATTTTTACCTGGCAATTTGTTTATTTTAATTAACTGAAATATAAAGGTTAATTTAAAAAAGAATGAAAAACTAAATCCGTACGTGCCATTTCTTACATAAATAGATTCAGAAAATATATTCAGAATTGTTTCAAACTAATGCTTTTTTGCGTAGTATTGGTCAAAGTGATATTTAATAACGGCCATTACGTCGTAATCGTAACCACTTTGGGAAAAATACATATAGGTAGGCAACTTGCACAACACCAATAAGCACAAGGATTTCCTAATGACCATATTTCACATAGACCTCTCGGCGGGCGGTCCATAAATCTCCATACATCGAACTGACTGTTCGACTACGAGTTTAGGCAAGTAAAATTCTTCAGCCGACAACTATAGATAAAGAGATAAGAGGGTCATAAGCTGTTGCGGTCATCGTGCATTGCGGTTTAGGCCATAAGAATTGTAAAGAGGTAGGTGTTACGAGTTGCCTATATTAATTTCTAAAAGGCCCAAACCACAAATCCGTCAGCTTTCCTAAAGTGCCTCAACTTGTGCAGACGATCTTCCAGAACCTTTCTATCGATATTTTGAGTAAGCAGACAAGTTTTCTGATGATTAGACTAGGGTAGGTTCGCATTCCGCAGTCGTGTTCACGGTTTCCTCCGTTATCTTTGAAGGACTCAAACCAACGAAAACAATCACCATCAACACTCCTTAGATCCGCATTGATCTGGGCTCTCGTTTTGTTAAGAAAAACACAAAACTTGATGGCATATGTTATTCACGCAACTAGGAAATTATTGCTGTTTTATGCGACTCAGCACTATTTCAACTTCAACGAGATACTGAGGCCACTACAAGTGGACCTGAGGGCTGTTGTATCTGGTGTTAGTTAGGGGGAGTGAACACTTTAAGAAACCGCCAAGAGATGGCGCAGGGATCGCTTTCAAGAGAACGCTAGCTCCACTCTTAGTCTTTATTGAATATCTCTCGTATATTAGTTAAAATTAGTGAAATTTCGTTAATTTTATATTTTTTCCCAAAGCATATTATATAAAAAGGGAACAAGCTCTTGAGGAGGTATTTGTGAAAACATATTGGTGACATCGAAACTAACGAGCTTGCATTGTGATGGTAAACTTAAACTGGATAACTGATTGATTAATTCGGAAGAATCTTTAACTGAACATGTTGAAGTGTATTCGAAACTAGTAATGATGTAATTTAATGGATTTGTTAACATATGTTGAGCGCGGTCGTGTATGACACTAGTAGTCTACTAGGCATTTGGTGTTCATGTACTTTTGAAGGTTTATTCACTTCATTATAATTTTGGATATGCTTTCTACTACATACGAAAACTCTGCATAAATGTCGTATGTTAACGCAGCTATGGGGACAATGGAACACACTAAATGCAACTTCGTAGTCCTTTAGTATTTTTTAGCAGAGGGTTTTGTGCGAAACTATTGCTGTTAAGTTTTACTTCTAATTGTAATTATTTTGTTAATTTCATCACATACGTAATAGCTGGGCGTAAAGCTAGCCCCGTGTACAGTAAGCCTAATATAAATCTGAATTATTATAAATTTCTCATTCGGGCAGCTTGTTTTTTATGCGAACTTTGTGTAATTAAACCAGGAACGTTTAAAACCGCAGAGGATGCCTGGTACGTCGTTACGTCCTTTATACCATTGTGCATGCACATCCAGGCAAAAGGATATCGTGCAGAGGAGTATGTTTAATTTAGCATGGTTTCTCCCTTGTCACGGGGATAAGTCAATATAACTCGAAAGTTGATTAATTATCTTACAATTAGGTTTTTGGGACTGGCGTTTTAATTAAGCTAACAAAGAGAAATCGGAATATGTATATAATTCTGTAAGCTTCTACAAGGCCCGTTCATGGAAGACAATACGATTTTATTGTAACTTTAAATACAGTAGGCTAATCGGAAAGAATGGTTATATACTTGTCCTGTAGACGCTTTTTTACATTTTTTAAATTATAAATCAAGTATACTCACAGTGAAATTTTAATCCTATGAGAAAAACTTTACTACGTCTCCATAAGTTGGATGTTTTTTTCCAAATCTTTGCTGATCAGGAAGTGTTCGGCAGACTTTTTCTTCTTGGCCAAATATTTAAATTATTATTGAATGTTGAATCGTCTGAAACAAACAAAGAAAGTTTTAAATCTAGAATTAACAGAAGTTTGCGATATAAACTGTCGAGAAGAATCTGGTATGTATCTTTATGTATACTTTTCATTTGAAGGAAATAATTAGTAAATATAATTAATCTTACAATGTGCCATTACAGATCCAATTAAATATTTGTTCAGAACCATACTAGAAACTTATACATAATTCTAAGAAACAATTACCTACTGTAAATACGGAAGGGCATAATGGTGTTCGCTTTGCAAATTATGAATAGTAGACCCTAAATTCTATTATTTGTAACGGTAATTTGATTTTAATTCAGCCTAAATTTATTTTGTACGATTACCAACCTTAGAATTATATTTCTTAGCATTTAATCCCTTAGAAATCACTTCCCACCCCGCATAGATATTAAAAGTTATTTTCGCACCATATTAGAGAAATCCATTTAAAAACCACCTCATTTATATTTTCTCAAAGTACTTTTTATTTTTTAGACTACGAATGTTTGTATATAACGGCCTGTTAGGGAAAATTTTGCCAAAGTCATGATTGTGTTTGTATCTTTTACAAAACATCCTATTTATAAAAAATATTTAAGTGCATTTTATCGATAAAGTAGCACTTTCAATCGCATAAAATCCGAAAATTGTATACAGGGTGTATAAAAAATAGGGTACTACATTTGCGGAATATACCTACTGTACACTTCAGGACAAGAAAAAAAGATCCAATAACTCACGTCCAGAAATGAACCGTTTCGGATTTAAAATACAGTCGAACTCATATATAGTAAAATTTAATGATTTGTTCTATATAATGATATTCTTGCGAGGATCTTGACCTTCAAACACAATTATATGAAAACTACCTCTAAATAATGATGTAAAACCTCCATATTGTGATGTTTTTCTTTAAAAGTTTTAGTATCTTATTTTGGTGTACAGTAAAAAATTCAGCGGATTATAAAATACTATTTCTTATTTGTGTTTTTACAAGATACTTTTATATTCTTAGTCAAGTGTAAAGATACATTTGTAAGAGGATTCTACAATGTTTATGGATTTCATAGAAGCTGTTATCGCCTTTCTACAGCTGATGAACGAAATCCTAATGATGCACTTAGCGTAGTGTTTGGCTTTCATATCCCTCCATGTGCAGTTTATCTATCTACATGCATTTTTTAGTTGCTAGCGTGGTGTGGAACTAAGCCGTTCTTTAAAATTGAAAAAAACGCGTAAACATTTCAGTAACTATTGCATACTAGTTAAAGGTTTAACTAGGCCGTACTTTTCATAAGCTTGCAGGCTTGTCGCGATAAGCTTGTTTCAAGCTGAGAGGTTTGACACTGCAAGCTTATATCAAGCTTGAATCAAACTATCTTTGCTATCTGAGAAAGCTATTGCCGATTCTAGAATCTGCAATAATTTCTTGATTCTAAAATCAGATGTTGACTCTGGAATCAGAATGAGATTCTAATTGAAATTAGATTTTTAGTATAATAATCGACTTTGGAATTCTATTTTAGAATAAGAAGGCGGTTCCCAATTCTGGCATTGGAATCAGCTCTTCAGTTCTAGAATTGTCTTTTTATTTTCGCTTCTAGTATCGGAAACCAACTTTCACGGCGAAACAGATTAATAAACGGCTTTCCATTCCGGTCTGGAAGTTCGAGTTCGAGAATTCTACAATAGTATATAATGAGTTTGGTTGGCCATTGCCTTACGAGGGAGAACGGCCGTTAAAAATCCGATGTTATGGTACTGAGAATTGAATCCAGGACCTTCAGCGTAGAAGTCTCACGTGCTAACCCCTAGCGCACGGCTATAGTCATTATCATCATTATTATCGTCATCCTCGCTATTACCGCTTACGACTGACGAAGTGATGTGGGACAAGGCTAAGCTGGTATGTGGGTTACCGTGCTGATGCGTAACCTTGGTTGCCCTGCCTCGTGTACGGTGTGTACAGTCTTGTTAGTAATCTAGTGCGATTGCAACAGGTAGAGACAATGGTAAATGCAGACCGGGAAATAGTACCGACAAAACAAGGAAATAGGAAAGTTTTCTGACTCTAGATCGATTCGAACCGAAAAGCATTTGGACTATCACATTCAAAGCTCGACTCTCTTACCACTAAGCCACCCAAGCCTTGTGTTATATATTCCAAAAAATCTGAAAATTTACTATTTTAAAATAATTAATAATTATTCATTGTATGAGGAGTATAGTACAGAATATGGAAAATGAATATAGCATAGTAGATACTTCATCAACGCGTCAATTTATCTCTGCAGAATCAGAGAGGGAAAGTTTCACTTATTGCTATTATAATTACAGACAATGAATTCAATAACAGTTAATCTGTGTGTCCCGAAGGGCAATCTGATATCCCTACAATAAATGATGATAACCTACCCGTTACATTAGATCCCAGGTTTAATTTGAGTGAGGTAAAAGCCTTTGCGGAAATTGCTGATTAGAAACTATGTTTACACCAGAATCTTGTAGAATATGTGATTAAAGACCAAGACTATATTGTATTAATTTTGGAAATATGAAAACGTAAGTGTGTATCGTTAGCTATTTTACAATATGGTGAACGAATGCAACATTTTATTGCATCTAAATATTAAATTAAATGCCTTTCGAATTTTCAGTTCTTTTTGATACATCAGCAATAATATAACTACAAGGTTTATTATTTATTAAATCTAAAAGTATGAGGAAAACACTAAACAGATTGTGGCTGCAGATGCAAAGGAATTGAGCTTACAAATTAAACTAATTATCTTAAACGTATAAATGACGGTGCGGCGCATCCACTGAAATAAAAATAAAATAGATGGTAAATAATTACCTCGCATGATTTCTATTATGGAATTAATTTGAAAAGTGCCACTCCCAATCCGATTTAAGAAAACAATGATGTTGTTCTACTATTTTAATCAACAGAGAAGTGTTGGTCATTGCGTTAATAATTTAAGTAATCTTCTGTACTTAAAGTTCTTTACAGGCCAGCGAATTCGGCAGATCATTGGATGTTATTAAAAAAAATATATATATGCGGCGATGTATTTCGACAACAAAACAGTTTTAGTTATTCAATAATCTACAGAGTGGGTTGGCTAAGTTATCTCCCCTTAAAATATCCAATACACATGTATCACAGCACCCACGATAATTGAATTTATAGTTTTGATAGTATAGAAATGCATTGCTAGTTACTTTCTGTCAGACCTCTTACTGTAATAATTGACAGTTTTCCTAATATTATATAGATATATAGAGGTATAAACGGTCATTGTTAAGCCCGCTGAATATATAATAGTACGTTGTGGAGCAAAACAATACGCTGATGAGCCCCCCTGTAGGCTCATCAAACTATTCCCGTGTATATAATCACAAATTGTTTATAAATAGTCTCCAGAGAATATATTCGAAATTTTGTGTTTTATATACATGGAGTAGTTTACAACAATGAATGTAGAGGGCGCTTTCCGTTTACTTTATATACACTATATGAGAGGATTTAAAGAGTTGCTTTTTGAGCCTGGCATGTGATAACGCTTGTTGGGTTTCACGACGAATTAATATACATGATGGGCTTGAGAACATACCAGCATTTATATACATAATAGTTTATTCTAATTATGTCACAGAAAATTATATCTTTGATAAAAGTTGGGATTTATTTCAAAACTTTTGTTTTATAAACACGGCTATTTAAAAAAAAATAGTTCTTTGAGTATCAAATGCTATAAGTTTTCTATTGAGTTCCACATTTTCCAACCCGGTTAAAATGTTTTGTAGGAAACTCAAGTAACGTTGTCCAGTTAAATTTTCCCTGGGAGAAGAGTGGTTCAATAATGGTTCTCTACTATGCCATACAATAAAAACTAATTGAAAATATTTTCTTATGCATAATCGTGCGGAGTTATGTTTGTCGGTACACCACTGCTTTTCCTCATGGTTAAGCAATACATAATTTAAAAACAGGATCCAAAAGAAATGGATTTTGAAACAAATTACAAAATTGCAATCTTCTCTGAGAGCCATTTTCTTGCAGTCCGTGCATTAAGGTGAGTTCATAGGGATGAAATACATTTTCTTGCAGGTTTCTTCTAAGCGAAGTTCTACTAATACCCACATTTGTTCTTAGATTTCTTTGCCTTACATAATGATATTTACATTTTTTATGTACGTAATCGTTCTGGGGTAAATTACAGGTTGCAGCCGCAATTTCCCGGCATTCACGAAAAATAAGTAACAAATCCGTTATTCCGCTATTTGGAATTTTCTTCCTTAAAATTTAATAGATCAAATTAAAGATAGGTGATTTCGGCTGTCATGACATAAGCATGTTGCACTTTAAAGGGGGACAACTTAATTGTGCCACCCAGTATTATTTATTTGAAAATATATAGCGTAGTTCACCTAGCACCACTTAAATGCGTTCGAAAATGAGATTTTCTCTAAATGGCCTATTATTTTCTTTTTGTGAAGTTTGATTGTTGTTTTGCAACAGGTAGAAAAATTGTTCGAGCAGGATGTAACAACTTCTGTGCTTTTTATTGGCGTGCTAATAATTTACAAGCAAGCTTCAGTAGAAAAATACATTCTTGAAATGGAAAATCAAGGTTTTATGTAGTTATAATAACTAATATTGGAAATATGTTTAATATATACAGGGCATTCTTCTTTTTGTATATATTGCACATGTATTTGTCTATGTATACTTGTAAAGAAACGCATCAATTACGCCTATTATGTAGGCAGAAATGTTACTGTAGTTGGAAATTACTTTAGTATGAAGGTTATGTTCGATGCGGTGTTTATAAATAGGTAAATCAAAATGAGTGGAACAACAACGACGATTAATTATTGCAAAACATTAAATATCAATAGCGGAAAACGGAAACGAAAATAAAAACAAAACTTACAATAAGTATTCGAAATGTCCGCCTTGTACTTCTAAACAATAACCTAATAGGTATTGAAAAGCATGCACATTATTCACAAGAAAGTCATGATTCAAGCTATTGCACTTGGTACGTATGCGATCTTTTAATTCATCAATACTTTGTATTGGAATATTTGTATAAATTTTGGATTTCAGGTATCCCCAAGCAAAGAAGTCATTGGGCGACAAATATGCAGAACGCTGGGGCCACGGGACGGTACCGAATCATTCTATCCAACGTCCTGGAAACCGGTCGTTTCGGAGGGGCGGAGGAGGGGCTCCATCCATCTGAAACCACGGGTCATCGATGTTTAATTTTCCTATTGCCGGAATGATGTCGTTCCTTAATAGCTCTAAAAATTTGCCTATATAGAGATTACCATCAATAAAATATAGACCGGTAAGCTTATTTTCAACTATTCTTAGCCATACGTTAACTTTACCAGTGTATTGACTGTGAGTTAAGTTTTGTAAATGGTGGTTAGTGCGGGACCAATATCTAAGGAATAAGATTAGCAGGATAATGGATAGTGGATAGATGAGAAATTATAATACACGCTGAAAATTTTGGGAATTGACTTCTCCATTTATTGTGAAAGTTGCTTCATCACTAAAAACTATCTTATTTAAAATATATTCATGTTCATTTAGCAAATTAAAGAAAGTTTCACAAAAGATTGTTCTTTTTGCTTTGTCTTCATCGAATAGTTGTTGGTGATTAGGAAATTTGTACGATTTATATTTAAACTCTCTTAGTGTTATAAATATCGTGGATTTAGAAACATTAAAATGTGAACCTATTTCTCGTAGTGATACTATGGGGGTTTCTTCAACGTAGTATAAAATATTTAATTTCAATTCTTCGGTTAAAACGTGATTACTTTTACTTCTTATTTTATGGGAATTTATTACGCATCCCTCTGATTTAAATTTTCTAACAATTGTTTGTATGGTTCGATTACAAGAAATAGGTCTTTCTGGATATTTTAGTGAAAATAAGTTTCTCACAGTTCTTAAGCTGTTACCATTCTGATACCACATTAGAATTTCCACTTTTTCATCTTTACGCTGCATAAACACTAAATAAAGACTAATTTAAATTTTTAACATTGAATTAACTTGATTGTTTTGGCGACAGCATGCTTTTGGTTTTCTTACAAACATTGAAATTTGGAAAAAAAAATTCAGATTTCTGTATAGCTGGTTGCCTACATAATAAGCGTAATTGATGCATTCCTTCTAAACGTATACATAGACAATTACGTGTACAATGTATACTAAAGAGAAAAATTCCCTGTATTTATAATTGCAAGGCTTAGGTAAATTGGCTGTTCACATTATACGAGTCTTGTTCAACTGAAACCCATCTTTCATCAACTTAGCCTTGAAAATAAATACAATAATTCAAATGACGTTTGTTAATGTTAGTAGTGTTTGTAAGCAACACATTAATAAGTTTCTGGCGTTTGATCAGCGTGCTGTCAATTTATACAATTTTTATGCGCTAAGGTTGTGCAGCCATTGCAGATTCCTACGCGAATGCTAGTAGTGTATGGAAATACATGTATTGCGTACCCAACTGTGAAGCAATGGTGCTGAAAATTTAAGAATGGAAAAGAGGGGACTATGGATGAGCCGCGACCAGGTGCACGGCATTCACAGAAAACAATATGACATGTGTGGAAGCCCTTATTAGAAAAAATAGTCATTATAATGTTATCTACTTTTAAAATTTGCCGCTTTATATGAATTAATTCCGTAATTTGTTTGCCGCTTCGTAGGAATTAATAACGCTATTTTAATTGCAGTCTTATTTTGGGTTGCCATTTCGCTATTTTGTTTTGTCTTTCTAAGTTTGAGTTATGTTGACAGTTTCTCTTGGGTCGAAACTGCCGACTTTTGTTTTTCTCGTGCGTGAACTTAAGCGCTTCCGAGAACTCACGTGTCCCTTATTCTAGAACTTTTACATAACATGTCGAAATATGGTTCAACCTTTTTGGGGGAATGAGGGGTCTCGTTGCATTTTTAAGTCAATCAACTTTCGATCTCTGATGTGCTGCAGGGGCGCCTTTTGGGTTGGTTTTTTTTTTTTGGGGTATCCGTTATGTGTGTTTCGTCTCGCTGTTTTACCAAGGGGTATAAACAGACCATCGGCTACTGCCGGATTTAAAAGGAAGCACTTGATTCAACCCCGGTAAAGGCAATTCTTGGTGAATTGACCGATCGCCGTTGGGGGGATTAATTTCGAAGCCTAGCTCCCGTCCCTCTGCGGCAAATTTTTTTTATACCATCGTTCGACGAGTCCTGTCTTTCGTTCAATGTTAACAGCCTGTTGAAATCAACGTATTTTCATGCATCTTGAAATCGCCATTACATTGTGCCTACCTCGTTTTATGCCATCCACCGGAATTCAGTGTAAAAACCCAGTTTTGTGTTGTGATAAAGAAACGTTTTTTGCTGGCGTTAACTTGCAGACATCAAATTTAACTTCGTGTAAATAAAGAAAAGCGACCTTCAGTCGCCATATGTGGTGTTAGTTGTTTATTATAAAACTACCAGATTATATTCTGTGTTACTTTTGTGAACTTCAGCGTCGCTGGTGTTACGTAGCTGCATGAAAAACGTAAATCCCGTTGCACCAATGGCGGCGAGTTTTTTTTCTGAACGTTCAAAAATTAAAATTATGTAATCCAAACTTATAGCGTTATCACTTGTCATTTTCTTGTATTGTCATTTTTAACCGTTTAATTATATGTGTGTATAAAGTTTACTGCCTCTTATTGTGTCTTTTGTACTTGTTTGTGTAAGAATTTTGGAAGCTTTAAATATATACAGAAGGAGGCACAATAACGGTAAGTTCCATTCCCGTAAGCTGTTGGCTTCTCGGCCTTCCACGAGGACCTACAAACAGCTGGATTTGGAAGGTGGCGCCCACTTATTTTGACTCGTCCTGTACACAACTAAAGATTTTCTCCCATAAGCGATTTTCATGAACTCCCCCTACTCCTCTGAGCTAAGCTGTAGGGCTTTTTCCATCTATCTGGTTACGGGTCGTCGGAAAAGCTCGATTGGCACGTAACAATAATCAGCGTCAAGGGTTAAACCTTTTGGTTTGTTCCGGTCTTATAGATTAAAGCTGGTCTCGCCAGCGTTTTTTAGATCGTCCAACGTTTCTTCTTCCACATGTGGGCTGGTAATGGAGTAATTGTTTCGGTTGCGGGAGTCCATTGTATTGAGATGATCATGCCAATTGGTTCTGTACTGGTTTATTTAAAATCGTTGAATCTCAATAAGAGAAATTGTTGGTGCGAGTGTAGGATCTGTCCATAGCATTGTCCGCAATCTGCGTTAGAGCAAAGTGTGTTCGCAATGGATTCCTCGTCTATTGCCTAATGAACAAAAATGCTTGCGAAAGGGCTTATCTCCGCAACCCCTTCCAGACTATAGACAAAATGGTGATGACTTTCTTCTGGCAATAGTTGCTGGTGACGAAACTTGGTGCCATTACTACGAGCCATCCAGGAAGTTATCGCTAATGCAGTGGAAACATTCAAGTTCACTACTACCGAAGAGATTTGAAGCACAACCATGAACAGGCAAGGTTATGTTAACCCTTTTTTCGAGCATGAAGGCCCCTTGTTTTTGAGTTTAAGGAAGCTGGAGTAAATGTCAGTGCAAATCTGTATAATGAAACTTTGAATAAGGTTCATCAAGCAATAAGGCGGAAACGTCCAGGAAAACTTACGCGTGGGGTTATTTTGCTGCACGACAATGCTAGGCGTCATGATGCTAATGTGGTAAAAGAAAATCTTCAACGAATGAAATGGGGGGTTTTGGAGCATCCACCCTATAGCCCGGATCTATCGACTTGCAATTTCCATATTTTTGGAATGCTGAAAAAGTCGTTAAAAGCTCGGCATTTTGAGTTGGACGCAAAAGTACATATAGCTGTGGAAGACTTCTTCAATCAGCAGCCACAAGAATTGTATGAGCAGGGCATACGTCGGTTAGTAAAACAATGGGATAGGTGCCTTAACTGTGGCGGTAATTATTTGCAATTAAATTGTTGAATACATTTTTTATGAAGCAAAGATGGGTTTCAATTGAACACACTTCGTAGCTTCAACTTTTGATGGCATTCTTTAAAATTTAGTTTTCCAAATGTCTCTAATGTTTACCAATAATGTAATTGAGAATCACCAACAGTTTCCTATTTCTATTCATTATAAAAATAAAATCCCACTACCAGAAATTAAAATATTTTTAAACGTTTTACGTATTAAATTGGAACCAGAGTTTATATAGCTAAATCTCTAGTTTAGACCAATCTCTATGAAATTCTAAAAAATGTACAATTCACATTCAGCAGAAGTTCTGCAGTAACAGCTATTATAGAAAACCACACAATCAAACTGAATAAAATTGCAATTGTAAAACTCTACACGTTTAAATGAGAAATCATTTCCTAAAAACAATAGTAGAAATAACATATTTGACAGGGTTACATTTTTCATCTTTTATGGCTGGCAGTTTAACCAACTGACGTGAACAGATTTTCATGTCATTCCACGTTAAACTAGTGTTGTCGAGGGAATATTATAATTTATGGCTTGCAAAAGCAAAACCGTTTCTTTCCATATTAAATCGATTCCTTTGCTGGTTACCAAATCTACGTCTACAAAGCTAATTATAATCGTCGGAGTGGTTTAAGTAAAATATGATTCCGTTGTTTATTATTGAGAGAACTTGTTTTTATTGATTAAACTATCAGGTAAAGTTCCGGCACACCTTAACGAAAATAAACTTCCGGTAAAGCTGCTGCTATGACTTCATTTCCTTTCCTTCCCCATAACCTTCAAACGAATAACGTTTTATGTAAACGCCACCTGCTGAGTGTCATATGTTGGCGCTAAGGTCGTTCATGTAGTCAGGTTGTTGATTTATTAGGTACTTAGTACATACTAATAGATTTGATTTCTGGATATCCTATTGTTATAAAATCAAAACCAGCATGAATAGTATATTATTCACGTATAAACAAATAAAAATGATGCATAATTTTGAGTAAGTGGTTTCTATGTTATATGGTGACTGATAGAAATAAAAATAAAATAATAAAGTCAATTATTATAAATTAATTTTTAAGAAATAGCTTTTTGCTTCTACATTACATTACTTCATTGTGATCACAAAACTTCCGGATGCTGACATTTTGCCGGAAATACATAATGTGGACTACAAATCCCAAAAAATTATATTTATAAAATATCTGCCAGTATGTGTGTAACTCCCATATCAAAATAAATACTTGCTGGAACTTAATTTTAGAAATAGTCCGGAACTGCAAGCCGAAACTAGAAATGTCTTTCATTGGTTTTCTCAGAAATTTTATGATGTGGAAGCGATTTATTCGAATTATAATAAAATTCCCTGGTGTTTAATAAATGAAAAATTAAGCTGCTATGATTTATTTAAAAATGTAATGTCTGTTTGATCAGATGCCGACGATCAAATTAACGAAATATTGATATATTGATTATTTGAAAGACAATTGCAATTATTCTGGTAATATACAGCGTGTTCCATAACTCGCCATAAATGTACTAGCATACTAAATATAAAAACAGCTAAACTATTATTCATTTTTTTTAGGTTAGTTTCTTCACGAAGAGAAGTGGTAACTTGGCCATTGTGTAATATGCATATTGTATTCTCCACGGAAAATATTTTTGCAGTAACTATGGAAAACTATTAAAAAATACTTATTACATTGTAACGGCGTGCCCGCTTACTCTTATTGGGCCGCACGTTAATATTGCTTATATTGCTCGGATAAGCTCGTGAGATGTCCAGGGTTCAAAAATGACTACGTGTAAAAGAAATGTATTTATTAATTAGCACTAACCTATGTACAAACTGTAAAATAAATTAATGTTCTGGTGTATAACTATAAAGGTAAATAATAACAAATTCTGAGTAGGTCTGGAAGTACTCTGTAGCTCCACTGTCTTCCTGGTCGGGCCCGCCTACTGCGGATTGCTGCGGTCGGTCGAATGCTCCTTCGCTCTCCAAAATGGACGTTGTCTGGTTTGGACTGGACTTTAAACATAAACCACTGGATTAAATACTTATTGTTTACTGGTGTTATTGCCCCCTCCGCGGTTACGTTGAAGTGAATCGGGATAAACGGATAGTAGTTAACTAATTTTCCAGTGCGGGATTCATAAAACACGCTAGCTTGACTAGCAACAAATGAAATTGAATAAATCGTTATAAATCGCTTCGGTCAACGACCCCGGTGTGCTCTTTACTGCTGGCAGGCAATTTACCTTTAAAAGTACGTATTTACTTGAATTCTGGTGACTAAATACTTATTCAAACAGGAACTTCTTATTTAAGCTTTCCTGGAATTTCCCCAAAAACACAACGGCGAAGTTTTGAATGCGTCGTGATTGACGGGTTTGATACGATAACCTGTATTTATACGGTGTATTTATGACGTGACGGGACTGAATGTTTAATTAACAAGACTTAATAATCTCGGCTCCTAATCAATTTACCTTTAATTTGGCAAATAAAATCGGCATACGGTGCACCCAGATTCGCATAGAATCTGTGTATAGCTCTGAACCGTTTGAAATTCTCCAAACGTAATTCAAATATTACAGCCGGTATTTATAATAACCCAAAATTGGGATTCGTGAAAATTCCTCCACGGATCGAACCAATTTCAGTTCAGGGATTCAAATAAGAATTCAAATGAAAGATTACCGTGTGCTTACGTCGCTAATTATTCACCAGCTCGGCACACAATAATAATTCGTATAACAATTATTTTTACCAGATATACTCCGATTCCAACACCAGTATATACCTGGTACGAGTAATTATTCAGGGAAAACGTTCTACGGGATGAGCCAATAAAAGATCAAAGCAGGTTAATAATATAATACTCGCCAATTACGCGTTCAACACTTGATACTTCCCACGCGTTTCCAACAGCGAATAAATTCTCTCGACTTCTCCCAGCGGTAGTGAGCTCCAGGCTGTCGAATTTCGGGATCTGTAACTCGTAATATAAAATGAATAAAACTGTCTCAAACACTGGTGAAAGCACAGGAAAATTATTTGTTCACTTTTAGGTAAGCACTCGGGTTAGTAAAAGGAATTTTACTTGACTGGTTAATTTTCAGGAACTGATTTGCAAACTGGAATCGCTTAAGATTGCTCTTAAGAAAACGGCGGAATATTTCTGACTTTGAATTGCTTCAAAGGCCAGGAAAAATTCTAAAGATGATTTAAATGGCTGGGCGGACGGTTTTATAGGAAGCACTTTTCCACTTCCGTCATGCGCGCTCCCCTCTCGGCTGGAGAAAGGGACGCTTGTTCTCGGCTATTTTACGTCACGGTGGTTCCAGATGTATGTTATTGCGGTCGCCCTTATCTTCAAATGTGAATTTATTCGAAATTGGTAATTAGATACCAATTATTCGATTTTCACATTTTGCACCCGTTACACGTGTACAGCGGATCGCTCCATCAACCGAAGTACCTCTACCTGCAAGAAGTGTTGAAACCGATCCGCGGCGTAGGATACTTTCCGTTCGGAGAACACGACGAGATCGCAGAGCCGAGCGCCGCAAAGCCGAATTCGGTGTTTATATTCGACGACGTATCGTGCGATAATCAACGTCCGTTGCGTCTGTACTTTAGCATGGGAAGACACCACTCCATGGACAGTTTCTATCTTTGTCAGTCGTATGCAAGGGTTCCTACGCATTTGTTACGTGACAACGCAAATATGATAGTACTGTTTAAGTAAGACGTTCTCAATTTAAAAAGTTTATTTAACGATCACGTGAGCACGGACATGACGTTTGAACGCTTTTCGGAGATATGTGCCGAATGTTGGCGAGATAATTACGGTTTTCTAACCATCGATAAAGACAGCGAATTAAACGCGGGAAGGTATCGAAAAGGGTTCGACGGTTGTATTATAATAGAGCATGCTCGATTAGGTACACCGTCATAATTTAGTTATCAGCAGTACAGCAACGACGTACGTCAGCATGAATCTCTCCACCGCGGACCAGAAACTCGCCGAAGACGTCGTGAAGGCCACCCAATCTGTCCGTAAAAAATTGAAACTTTTGAAAGAGGGTATAAGTAAAGGAGAACGGGTATTCGAGAGAGTTCACAAGCCGATATTAGAACCGTTAAGAAAAATCGCCGATGCTAAAACGAACGCCACTACTACTACACCATCTGATAACACTACTGCTGCTGCTGCTGATGATAATGCCGTGGAAGCTGCTGCAAGTACTTCTACGTACCTCTCCGTCCGCGCTTCTACGTACCTCTCCGTCCGCGAGGAACCCCGTCTGTACCTAAACGATCATTATCTACAATAGAAGGTGAGGGGAAGGAGGAGGGTGAAGACACAAAAGATCCACCGTTAACAGAAGAAGAACGACAAATTAGGAGACGACTACTCCAATGTCCCGCAGGTACAGAGTACCTGCAACAATACCACCCGCGATTCCGAAAGTACCTGCAACAAATTGTGATTGGTAGAAAAAATATCGACCGATCCTCATATGGTTTAAAACACGATTATATAACGGATTCGTGGCGTTTCGGAGACTCGACCGTTGAATTACGCGGTGCAGATTTAGTAATTAAAGGCGTAAAATATCGAGGAACTGAGGGTTTGTATCAATTGTTAACATCAAACGAACCCTCGAACTATGACGACACAGACGCAAGCGCTTACATAGATATCATAATGGCAACAAACGCTTTAAGGTCGCAGGTTTACCACAAGCGCGGCAATAAAATCAGTCTCATTACATAATTGTCACACCTCGTATATACATAAATCACTAAATAAATAAATCAATAAATACATATATATATATATATATATATATATATACAATAATGTCTTTTTTACTCTGCACCCCACATTTCCTCGTCCTCCAGAACCGGAGGTGCTGATGATGGACGTGGTGGGATGTTGTTTGCCTCTTTGAAAGTGGCAACCACACCATTCCACTCCCGCTCCTCTCTGTCTAGGGCTTCTGGAGGCTCGTTCCAATACAGGCCCTCGCGGACGTCCTCTGCGGAGACGGCTTCCCCGTACTGCGCAAACTGTGGACGCTGCACCTCAAGCTCATCTTCATCGCTGCTGAGTGATGTCTCCAGCTCCTGGTACAGCGGCACTTTGTACATAGTTGCGCTCTGTAGACGGGTGCGTCGAACGCACGCGAGTCCAGAACACGATTTAAGTGCGCATACGTATAGTAGGGGGCATCCAATCGGTCGTCTGCGGCATCCAAATCATACAAGGACACCAGGGGCGCTCGCACACATGCGGAACACCAGCAGTCTGCGTTTTGTATAATTTGGAGTGCCACTTCCGACCGTCCCCTAAGCCGACGCAGTGAAGGGGCCGCCACGCCGCTTTGGAAAGTAGGAAAGCGATCTCGACTATAGCACAGAGAGCACAATCGAAGGCATTTCCTACCATCCGTCACTGTGGTGCCATTATATTGGATCAAACAGTTTTGCGGGATCCACCGCACTAGCTCTTCGCGTGTTGAATATTTATGCAACATCAGTGCGGTGTGTGTTATCACCGACAGAGCTGTCCCCGCTTCCAGTCGAGGTGGGTACTTGCACAGGTGCTTGGCGGCCCACTCGGGGTGTTGTATTGAATACTTCCGTAATAGTGGCACCCAATCTTGTAAACAGGCGTGCTGGATTTTTTCCGGAATCGGCAGTTGTTCGTTAAAAAGGAATTGTGGAGGCAACAAGTAACATGCAGCCCATTCCGCCAACTTATACAGCGACCACGGCTGTCGACACGGTGGTTGTTGTTCAGCTTGCATGGTATGTAGAACTGAATACAGAACTACAGAATATATAACTGCAAGCACGCTCCAAAGTTGAGGGGGGCCCTTGTGGAAATATACTACTATCCCAGACCTGTTTTTTACATGGACGAGAAGTGATACGGCCTGGTACGAATGCCAAACAAAAACCGGATTCTACCGGACTGGAACCCACCAGTTTAACTCGGCCCGAGGCTTTGTCGGCCAATGTAGAGTCGGCACGGTGTCTCGCCGCTAAATCCGTGTAGCGAGATTACGCAATGTCGTGTTCTTTACAGGCAACGTCCAGAGGATTAATGCCGGGGTCGCCCCTTCGCAAGCGCTTATCTAGCTTTGTTCCGGGACCGCAAAATTGATAACCATCGGGGATGTGCGCCTCAAAAGGTAACTTACTGATGAGCGTGTTTACGACACCCTCTCAGCTCGCGTGCACCAACATATTTAAAAGGTGACGCTGTGGCGAGCGTCGGTATTTAAGTAGAAGGGAGGCAGGTCTTAGTCACTACCCCGAGGCTAATTACCTATACGTCACAACAACACCTTTTCTTTTATGATGTAAACAAACTTTCTAATTACCTTGTTCTAATTAAATATGTGAAAATTTTGCCAAAAGGGAATTCCGAATTGCGAAAGTTTGTAAATTTGTAAACAGAATTGATGAATTTTAGTCACAACAACACCTTTTCTTTTATGATGTAAACAAACTTTCTAATTACCTTGTTCTAATTAAAATATCTGAAAATTTTGCCAAAAGGGAATTCCGAATTGCGAAAGTTTGTAAATTTGAAAACAGAATTGATGAACTGGTCTTAGTCACTACCCCGAGGCTAATTACCTATACGTCACAACAACACCTTTTCTTTTATGATGTAAACAAACTTTCTAATTACCTTGTTCTAATTAAAATATGTGAAAATTTTGCCAAAAGGGAATTCCGAATTGCGAAAGTTTGTAAATTTGTAAACAGAATTGATGAATTTTACGTCAAAACAACACCTTTTCTTTTATGACGTAAACAAACTTTCTAATTACCTTGTTCTAATTAAAATATGTGAAAATTTTGCCAAAAGGGGATTCCGAATTGCGAAAGTTTGTAAATTTGAAAATAGATAATTACCTATACGTCACATCAACACCTTTTCTTTTATGATGTAAACAAACTTTCTAATTACCTTGTTCTAATTAAAATATGTGAAAATTTTGCCAAAAGGGAATTCCGAATTGCGAAAGTTTGTAAATTTGAAAACAGAATTGATGAAATGGTCTTAGTCACTACCCCGAGGCTAATTACCTATACGTCACAACAACACATTTTCTTTTATGATGTAAACAAACTTTCTAATTACCTTGTTCTAATTAAAATATGTGAAAATTTTGCCAAAAGGGAATTCCGAATTGCGAAAGTTTGTAAATTTGAAAACAGATAATTACCTACACGTCACAACAACACCTTTTCTTTTATGATGTAAACAAACTTTCTAGTTACCTAAAATAATATGTGAAAATATTGCTAAAAGGGAATATAGAATAGGAAAATAAATTCATTCGAAATTTTCCCAAAACTTGGTGTCACTGAGCTAATAAAGCCCTTAACGTATACTTGTTATTGACTGAAACATATAGTAGAGTTTATAAGATTACTTCTTTTTTAAATTACGTTTTGCCAAAAGGGAATTAATGAAATAATTGTTTGTATGTTCATTTTTGTGAAAGTTTATGCAGTTGTCTGTCATTAGCATGGAGATTTTATGTGTTTAATATACAGAAAATAAACTCAATCGAAATTTTCCCAAAACTTGGTGTCACTGAGGTAATAAAGACCTTAAGCTATACTTGTTATTGACTGCATTATTAGCATAGAAATTTTATGTGTGTTATATACGGAAAATAAATTCATTCAAAATTTTCCAAGACTAGGTGTCACTGAACTAATAAAGCCCTTAAACTATAGTTGTTATTGACAAAATGAAAGTCGTCCGTTCGGGTGAGGCACAATACCCTTGACCATCATTAGGAAGAACCTACTAATTACCTTATAGGTACTTATAGCAGTCATTTTTGTGTATTAAATAAGTAAGAATAATACATTTAATACATGCAACTAAACTTTTATTGTATTTATAAATATTATGTACATAGATGTCATACATAAGTTTGTGTATTGTATTTAAATGTAGGTTGGTGAAATGTTAAAATAATCTTTCACGAATATGTACTACTACTACTACTACTACTAATAATAATAATAATAATAACAACAATAATAATCAATAATATTGTCCTAACATTTTAAATGTAATTATACAATAGTCTGTATTACATCAAATAAATCCTGTGACAATGTCATCAAGTTGATTTTTTCAAAATAGCAGTCGTACAGTAATCTTAGGCAACTATCGTTATAACTAAAATTGTTACTAAATATAGCTAAAAAATCTAATACTGACAGGTTATTCAATTTTAAATATAAATAAACTAAAGAGTATTGTCCGCACACATTTGAAGAAATACTTTGCAACATTTTAGAATTATACTTCCATACCTTGCAATTTCTTTCAATAAATTTCAAATGAAAACCTTCCGGGGGTCTCCAAAAACTATCAAAATATTCACCGTAACTGTTTTTATCGATGTAGATTGCATTCCAAAGCCGTCCGGGTTTAGTGGATGGATCAGTGTTAACGATGATCGCAGTAGGTCTAATAGAGTGTACAGGTAACTGATCAGAAGCAGTTACAAATCGTTTCACATTCCAAAGGGTCGGAATCGTCTGCAGTGCCCGATTTATATCCAGAGCATTCATCGCTACTTTTAATCCAATACGATAAAATTAACACGTTTTCTAAAGTGCAGAATTAATGTTGTGATTAAGACACTTCACACCCGCAAGATTTCGTTTTAAATCACGGAGTGTGGGACAACCGGCGTCTTCTAAATCTAGTATATTGCCACGTCTTAGAAAATTTACCAAATATTTGTCTTGAACGAGAGGTGACGTGGTATTGTTAGGATCGTTGAGGAAAACATATTTTTAGTGTTTAGAGAGGGTTTATTTAGTAAACATTTAATAGCAAATACAATTTATAAAACTTACATGATACGGTAGTGGTTTGGCCTGGCCATTGTTGAAGAGAGCAAATTCGATGGGGTAGAGTGGTCTTGGAACCTGGATTCTAGACTGACTTCTATAGTCGAATGTGCTCCCTTATATACCACATTTAGACAAAGAACTAAAACTAGTTTTTTTATGAGAATCACGCCTTGGTGTTTGCTCTGATAGGTACGTAAAACCACAGGTAAAGACCCGCGTGGCCTTAATTGACGTCAACCGAAAGTTTCCCATGAAGTCATCCTTCGTGATTTCAAAGACACAAGATCCGGCTTACGCATCTCGTGATCTAATTTATGGTTTTGTTTGTATCATTTGTCGAATCATTCAGGCATGAAGGGGCCAAAGGGTCGAGGCCATGACATCAGTGGAAAGTTTGAGAATGTGGTTGCGTGATGAAGCAGGATTTTAAAGAGAATTAAAATATAATTAATTGGGCAACCCCAAAATCCATAATTCGTTATAAACCACCAAAATTAGGGTTACGAAATCACGAACTACAGCACTTCATATGCATACTATGAAATTGCAATATTTTTGCTTTAAAAATGACTTGTACAAAACACACGTAACAACACGTATGAATTTTAGCATACGTGACACTATTCTCATACAAGCATTAAATAAACTAGCCAGCATGGCTAAAGCTTTTCTTGATAAGTTATGAAGAACTACATTAGGGATTAGGTCCAGTCCAGGACTCTTCTTAAGAGGTAATCTTTTAATATACCTGTAAATTTCTTTAGGAGAAGTAGGCTTAAAGTTGCTGGATTCATTTGGCATGTTATTTTGCACATCGAGTGTGATTTTATTGTGAACGGGTTTAAACTGTTGATCTTGTTTAGTTTTAAAAACTTCCTCTAAATGGTTAGCAAAGATATCACACTTTTCTTCATTTGTACAGTACAACTGATTGTTCATCTTGAGTTCAGGAATTACTGGAGGGTTCTTTAATATACGCCTTGTAGCCAGCCACATAGATGGATCGCCTGGCTGTAGTTCTCTGATGTAACGCTGATATGTTTCAATTCGATGTTCATCAAGGCTGTACCTCACTCTGTGTGTAAGTTGGTTTAGTTGAGCTTTGTGAAACGGTAATATTGTTGATTGCCATAGACGTCTAGTTTTATTTTTTTCCTTAATTAACTCGAGTAGATGATTGGGGAGATGAGTGTTATTTTTTCTGGGAAATTCCGTTTTCGGCTTTATTGTGGCCACTTTAATCGAGTAGATGATTCCATTGGTAATATTGTTGACTTCAGTATCGATATCATATTCAGACTGTATAGAACTCGGACAGTTTATTCTTACATCTAGGGTTTCTTGAAATTTTTCCCAGTTGACTTTTCCCTGGATTAACCTTGGTGATGATGCCTGATATTGTGGAACATGCTCAAAATTAATCAGGACCGGTAGATGATCCGAGTCTAGCTCGGTTAGAACATTTTGAATAATTGGGATTTTGAAATTTTTGTAAAGTATGATATCCAGTATCTCTGGCTTACGGTCCATCCGATAAGGAACATAGGTAGGCGTGCTGGGTGCGGCTATCTCTATTGCATGGTTTTCTGTTATGGCTAGCAATTTGATACCATTTGGGTTGTTTGCTCTGCACCCCCAGATTTCGTTTTTACAATTCATATCTCCAATTAGGATGTGGGTTGATTACTATCAAAAAGTTTGTCAATATCTTCAGCCGTGATTTTACGATTTGGTTGCTTGTATGCACAAGATATTTTGATGGGTGGGGAATTTTGTACATGAAGAATGGCTGAGATAACTTCTAAGTTTTCAGGCTTTTCAGCTGGTAGGGTGTGTAGAATTAATTTCCTTTTGGCTATAATAGCCACTCCACCAGAGGCGGTTGGTGCGTTTCGATCATTGCGGTGTATACAGTAGTTGGGAATCTTAAAATTTTCATCGTGTATTAGATGGGTTTCACTTACACAAGCAATGTCAATATTGTGTTGCGCTAAGAAAACAATAAATTCTGACCTTTTGGCTTTAATACCATCAGCGTTCCAATTTACAATTGTTAATTTATTTATAACGGGTGGTTTATTTACCGCCATCTTGAAGTGTGAAGTTAACAGTGATAAAAGAAATTCCCTAATTTTATCTAAATAAGGAGTTAGTATATCTAATAAGACTTGAATAAGAGTGTTTCCTGAGGATGTAGCAGTAGGGGTAGTGTTAGGTTTACTGTTGGCAGTTTCTGCATGTGTTGCTGTTTTTCCTTGGTTCCAGGGTGTTTGTTGTCGATTTTGAATAATATTGTTTGTATAGGCTCTAGATTCAGTTATCGGCATTGATCGTGAGGTATTCTGTCTTGGGAGTTTAGTTATCAGGTGTTTATAATAGGCACAACCCTTATAATTGGCAGTGTGTTCGCCGCCACAGTTAACACATGCAGGTCTGTCATCTTTAGATTTTGTACAATATGCTGTATAGTGGTGAAGTCCTTGGCATTTAACACATCTTGGGTCGAGGTGGCAGTAATTCTTGGTGTGGCCATAATTTTGACAACGTTTACATTGGGGTAAATTACTTGATTTTCGTCTAGGTTCAATTGAGACTTTACAGTAGTACAGGTACTCCAAACCAAAGATTTTGTTTGCGTTATTATCCTTTTTAAGTTCAATTGCACAAATGGGCATAGGCTTTTTTTCGCGATTATATAAACGAGTTACACTACAAGATGACCCTTGATAAATAGTTCTTGCTTTATCTCTTCATTCGATATTGAAATTGGAATATTTCGCAGAATTACTGAAAGGATTTCTTTATCGGGATTCTGGTATGTGAAATATTTGATATTTTGTTCATTATAAAAGGTTGTTAGTTGGCGAAACTGTTCAATGTTGCTTAAATTAATTCTTAATTGAATACCTTTAATTTGTGTAGTGAAATCTCCTTTTATGTTGTTTCTGATATCTTCTATTGCTTTTTGGTAGTTGACTGCTTCTGGAATATAGATTGGGGGGATCTTATTTGGAGTAGAATTGTCGTTTTGGTTATTGATATTTTTAGAAACACTTGGTATCTCTTTCAAGTTTTCTGAATTTTTGAGCGGCAAATAATACCTGTTTTCTGTTATGAGTTGATTAGCATCAAGCACATATCGTTTACTACTGCTCTCATTGGAGGATTCATTAGTCCGTTTAACTGACTGACTAGTGCCAGAATCTTGTGATAACTGTCCGTGATTAATCACAATCACTTCAGGGGTTAAATGACTAATCGAGTTTTCGTCAGTAATCATGTTTACACTATGCTGATCTAAAGGACCGCTAACTGCATTCATAAGAACATTTTTATTAGCAATTTTTTAATTTTTGTTAGTTTTATTTGCCACAATTTCGGATGATAAATCCCGTAAATAGGAAATGTTGATTTAAAAATTTTCGTATCCACTAGATAAGTTTATATCGCGGCGCACAAGGCGCGCAAGAGAACAATAAAGTATAAGTTTTAAACTAATAATTATCAATGCACTAAGAACACTGTGTCGAACAAACCAGATCATCCGCACTCGGCGAAGGCTCGATCAAAACTCACAAACTCATTGAAATTAGCAGATTCTTTATGTTGCTTATTTTTTGACACGGTGATACTCTGCAAAGCACTTTTCCAAACATAAACCGGGCTGATCAGGACATACTTCGCAGTGATAAATTGTGTCTTTTCTTTTGTGTGGCTTTGTGCATATGCGGCATTTTTTTCGTAACATTTTGCCTTATTTATTTTGCCTTATTTATTTTGCCAATTTTGGTAGGTGTATGTTCATGTACCTTTGGCTTGGCTTTTTCTGCATTTTCTGGCAAACGCTTTTCTAACACTGACAATTTAAAGTCGGAGTTTTTGCCAGAATATTTATTGAAAATTATGTGCGAATTCAACAATAACAGTAGCAATACATGAATCGAAAGTTTTCTATACCACCTCAGCGTTTTTCGCATAGCAGGATAATACGCCATCACTTGAACTTGGCGATCTACTCCACCCGTACATTTATTATATATTCGTATATAGCTAGAGGTTTTTCCTTCTCTGCCCCTCTTCGATTCTGTGAGTTCGCCATTTCATTTTTAAATTCAGTTGAAATATACGTCACTTCCCTATTGTCCTGCCATTTTCCAATCATTACCCCGTTCAAATATTTAGCCATTGATTCACCTAGAAACAGTAAAAGGCAAATACGTTAAATAAATGACTGAAAGTAATCAACCTTACCTTTCTTCAATTTAGCACGTAATACATCTTTTCTGTCCTTGCGCAATGTACCCGTGCAGTACGTTTTTTTCTCCAGTAAAGTTTTAGCCAAGTAGCTGTTGTAATAGTTATCCATATAGAGGGAGTGGCCACTATTTAAATTTTCATGAGCTAAATGAAGCACTACCTTTTGAGGGATCTAGGTGAATTTATTGAAAGCAATTTGTCGAATGGTAATTGACCGAATGCAATTTATCGAAAAACAGCAATTTATCGAATAAGCAATTTATCGAATGACAATTGACCGAACGGTAAATTTATCATTTATCGAAATAAAGGCAAATTAGAGGAAGACATGCACAGTTTCAAGAATTAGAAAGCTATTACTTTGAAACTGACTTTTAAAACGTATTTCCAAAAATATTAAAATACTACTATAAAGCCTGTTAGCGTTACCCAGGAAACACCACGTGGAGGTCGGCTTACTAGTTTCTCTCTTTTTTTTCTTCCTTTCTTTTAGTTTTATTTACTTTTTTGTATTTATAACTTTTTCTTCTATGGAATCTATTTTAATATTTTAATTAACTAGTTATTTTAATAAGCAGTATTATGTGCGATGCCACGCAGATAGTCATGCATGTCATTGATGTCAAAGTTTTCAGCAAGTTGTTTGATTCTCTGAGCACAGTCTCTGTACTTTTTACGAGTACTAGTTGCTTCTTGTCCGCCTACATATTGTTCGATTCGCAATTCGTGAAGCCCTTGTTCCCTCTGGATTGCTTCAATAAATTTCCAGATATTCGGATGATCTGCAGAAATTTGTTGTTCAAAACCTCGATACCAACCTTCTACTGAATTGTTGGTTTTTGGCAAACCTTGAACTGCTGCATCAAAGCAATTCCATAAAATATGTGAAAATCGAGGCTCTCAGCGACGGTGGCGTCGCTGTGGACGCCCTATCTACGTATCTTCGAAATAATCGACAATTGGTTGTAACTCTTGTGGCAGAATATCGTCATCGCATAACATTTCCACAGCTTCGACCACATATTGTGTAGGAACAAATGCTATGGCAGAAAGTAAACTCACTTTTAAAGCAAAATCTGCATCTGTTTTGTATCTTGCTTTCAGACCATGTGATTGGATTTGGCGATAAACACATTGGCAAAAATGGAAAAAACAACCACGATGCGTCGATTGGGGGAATGCACTCACCATTGCATTGATTATGGCAGGTTCAAAATCCGTCATAATGGTTGATGGTCCTAGTAAGGGTTGCAATTCCTTCACTTCCCTTAATAATCGATGGTATGTTTCTTCTCTTTTGTCTGGTAGAAGTGCATAGATCAATGGTATAGCATTATTTTGCGTTAATCCATGAATGGTAAACAATTGGCAAAAAAGATGTGGCACAGTTTTAAAAGTACCGTCGGCATACCAATGATCCGACTGTGCTAGGAGTTGATGATTTCGTCTCGTACTAAATATTAAAATGCGATCTTCTGCGGGACCGGAATCAAATAAAAGAAACGGATCCCCACGTTTGGTGTTCGTAAATTCAAATAATTTAAAACGGGCATAATCTTATACAGCCGATCTTGGGGTAATGGTTCTCCTTCTGGTTTTTTAGAAAAATGAAGGCAACGCATTATTATTAAATATCGATTGCGACTCATATAACTTGAGAAACATGTCAGATTGAACAGTCTGTGTTTCTTCCAGTAGTCTTGAATTCTATTTAATTTTATAATGCCTATATGAAACGTGAATCCAATAAAACGTAGCAATTCATTTTTTGTCTTTCCATTCAGATACTCCAGATCGCGCGTAAACACCACAGGAATAAACTAGTTTTTGGGCATATCGATTCGTTTCTGTTATTATATCTTCCAACAATGTGTCGTCAGTAGAATAAGTAAGCGGGTTCTGCAGCCAAATGCTGGGTGTTCCTGTCTAGTTAGGGTGTTGCAATTTGGTGTGTGGGTGGTTGCCTATATGGGTCATGTATGTGTGTGAAATTTGGTTGAAATAGGTAAAGTGTAAGTATGAAAAACGTGGTTTGAAGTAAAATTGCATCCTTCTTTATGTGATTTGCCTTGTCTAGGATGACTAATGGTTGGGATGTGCGTGATTTGTGTGTGTAATTGTGTGGACGTGTCTAGACTTGTCGGTGTGAAAGGACTGGGTTATAATTAATGAGTAATAGCAAAAAGCGTATGGTCGTGATTTCGTGTATTGAATTTGGGTGTGAGTGGTCTTTGTGAAAAGGAATAATTTGAAACAAAAAAAAATTAGGATGTATTGATGTGTAATTTCATTGTGTGTGTTTTGAATAATAATTATTTAATAAGAGGAATCTTGTCTGTGAGTGATAAATATGGAATGTCATGATGGTTAAATTCATTGCGTGTTTTGAATTAATAATTATTGGATGTCAATGTCCTCTGTGAGATGAGTGTTGCTAAATTAATAAAAGATATAAGATGCTGTGATACATCATTAACATGTGGCCGGAAGCGTAAATTGGAGAGCGAATTGTTAAATTTAAAGTCAAATAAGTTAAGATTGCAAAATGAGGATGAGGAGACGAAAGGGGTGGAGGTTGCAAAAAGTAATAATGTCAAATGGGTGACTGGATGTAGTGCATTTCGCAACCGTATCCAGACGGGTGCAGTTGTAAATTTGAGTCATACTGATCCGGTTGCATTTTTGACTGATGCGTTTGTGTTGGTAAAATCGAGGTTGCGTAAAGTTTTTAGGAGAAAAGGTAAAAATTGTATTAAGGTAAATTTTGTGTTTACGGGTGATTTCGTGAAGCCTTTTAGTGAGATTGTAAGCAGAAAGTATATAAATACGAAGAATTATAAGCTTTGTCGGTTTGATAGTTTAGACGATTCGGGTGGTGCATTGGACGAGTTATTGAAAAAGTTGAGCGAGTTTCAAGAGGGCGGTAGTGGATTTGCATTAAAAAATATAATAAATTTGGTTGTGAATATAAATGATGTGTGTGACTATGGCTCGTAATGGGTACTTGTTAATGTGCTGCGTATTTGTGGGTCTAGTCACGTCTTTGCCTAATACGCGTTTTGATACGACTTTAAATTCGCAGAATTTTATGAATGGGACGACGGCTGTCGAAAGAAATCATCATGATAGTAGAATTAGTATGCACTTCAACGAAGCTAGGCACGCTTCCGTGCCATTATTTAATTTTACAAATTTTTTCAATCGTTTAGACCAGGTTCGTACTAATGAGGTTGAAGATGAAGATTTTATATATAAAACGACTACCACGCCCGCTATTATACAAGCAGACAAAAATGAATCTGATGCAATAATAAGAAGAAAAAAGAATAGTAGCCGCGATGAGGTTGAGTGTTCGGATAATAAGGTCGAGTTGGATTGTATGCAATTTAAGACAATATCATTGCAAAACAATTTAACACGTATGGCAATCGATTGTAATTTTACTCAATATGAAGAGTGTAAATTGGAGAAAACTAGTTTGGAGAGGAAGCTGAATTATACGACAGAATCTTGGAACGCGTGTAAACGTTTTTGTAGCGGGTAAATAGTGTCGAAAAAAAAATAAATAGAAGGAGTAACTAGATGACAAAATTGATCATTCGCAAAAATGTCTCCAAACATATTGTTTATGGTCTTGGCAATGATAAGTAATAATTCTTTAGTTGTTTATAATCCGGACGTTGGAAATATTCAAGATGCGTTCATGTGCGTGGAATTTTCGGATAATGGGGATATAAAGACAAATTGTGCGTGGCCGGATCAATGGAGTCCTATGAAGTTGGAAAAAGTGAATGGTAGTAGAAATTTGGCATTTGTGGGAAAATTAAATAATCGATTCGAAGATAGGGTTCTAATTTTTTTCAAGATTAAATATTATTACTATAACCGCACGCACGTGGATAGCGCTTGGAATTCACAAGTATGGAATTTGAACAGTTATAAAAAGTCGTATAATAATAATTTAATAGTTGAAAAATACGGTGGAATAATTATATTTTTAATAAGTAGCGTGCTGATTCAAATAACTTCAGGATGCTTATATTGTTGGATACCCGGTGAGGATATGCCACACAGATGTTTAAGCAGGAACTTCTGACACCAGGGCAGCTTTGACTTAGGGAGGCTCCGTACTCCTTTGGAAGTGAACCACTAGAATCTTCTTCGAAGATACAGGTGAACTGTCACACTAGTGATTGCACTTGAATTATAGCAGAACCTTTAGCGTAGAAGTACAGATGGACTGTCACACTACGCAGCACTAACACCACAATAGAATCTTCTTTTTACTAAAGATGCAGGTAAACTGCCAAACTACTATAACCCTTTGTAATCGTTGAGTAAAACAATGGATAATTGTAATTACATCTGATTTATTGAGCACACACACGAGTATAGGTTTCTTACAAGTAACCGTAACAAGTCTTAAAAATGTACTGATTTTAGCTTGGGAGCGAGCTCCTTATATACGAAAAAGAGGGTTGTTTATCTTAATGGTGACATTAATGGGGTGATAAGCTCTTAATTGCAGTAGGATTCCAAATTGCTGCTAATGTGGCTGATGCAACACCTCTGGGGTTAATGAAATTTTGGCATAATTTTTAAATCTAATGCAAAATTTTGAAATATTAAAGTACCTACATAAAAGTCTTAAAGTATGATTACATGGTATGAACTCTTAATTAGTTAAAGGTAAGCTTAAGTATTTTATTCTTAACTTAGTCAATTAGTTCTGGATAACTTTAATATTTGAGTCTTTTGGAAGTATTTCCAGAGACCTAGTGGATCTTCGTCCGGAGATTTTGGATGGTGGTTGAGTGATCGGCACCGTTGTCATGTAGTTGAGTGGTACCATTTCAGCTTCGTAGTGGACCAGCGTTGGTGGAGGTGTAGATCTAGCATTGTGCGATTGGTTATAAATTTTAATGCATGGTAGGCAAGTTGATTTAAGTCGTGCCATCGGGTCACGTGGTTCTTTAGTGCAACATAAATATTTTTGAAGAATAGTGAATAGTCCAAGCCATTTGAATAAATTATACAGGAAAGTTAGTGTTACTACTCCTGCAAGAAATGTGAGAATAGAAGTAAACCAACTGGTGTGTTTTATGATAAAAGGTTTGTTCAATTGCTGCTGCAGTACTTCGTCGAATTGATGTAGCTTGTGTTGGACAAATTTTAATTCGTCTAAGTTTAAGTTTGTTATTCGTATTGGTTCTAGTTTGATTGCTTCTAAGGTGATATTGTCTTTAATTTTTACACAACAGTCATCTTCTGTTATGTCTGTTATTGGAATGGTATTCGTAATATTTCCTGTGCCTAAGGTTGTTTGTGCCGATAAAATGGTGTGGTCAGTATATGCCTTGCAGTCGTCATTTAGATCTAATAAACCGACCTTACTAATGGTTTCTTCATAATTGATTTCGTGACACAGAAGGTTAAGTGTCGTTGGTTTGGATAGCACGTACAGCCATTGATTGTCTGCCGTTTTGTGCCATAATTCTATGTCCGCGTATATAGTTTTGATGTCGCATGTCCTTGGGATAGTGGTTGTTGTTTTGGAAAACAGCAATACTTCGCATACGGGTTGATCCGTTCGTTCTGTGTTAGAGATGTCCTTGCAGATCCATTGATTTGGTAGGTATTCCATACATTTGTTTAAATTATTCAACATAGAGTACATTGTTCTCGTGAGTGATATTAGGAAGTAAGATTGGGAAGGCTCTATATAGGAATAAAGATTGGGATCATCGCGATGTGGCGTTGGTAATGGATGCAATTTATATAGATTGAATGGTAAAGTATTTACTAGTGGAATTTTGAAAGCAATGATATATAGATTTTTTTTGATAAATGCTGATATCTCTATCATTTTGTAATAATTGTAGGAGTTTGTTAAACTCGGTTCTAAAGGAAGCGTGAATTTAGTTGAGATAGCTTGTAATTCTTTAAAAAGATCCTCGGGGTGTAAGATTTCGAAACTAATTATACCATGACGAATCAAAGTAAGACTGTTCAAATAATTTTTTAGAATTTGATTAATTTCATCTGTCATTTCAACGAGCGTTAAAATATGTGACGCTACGTTTACCTCAAAGTCTAGTTTTTCTTCGTTATTTGATGTTGTACGCATAAAGTCATTAAAACCTCTTAAATTTTTGTTCATTATTTGTGTATTTTTGTCGAGTTCTGTTAATGAGTTGTTAAAGTTTGTGATTGTTGATGATATAATTCTGACTTGCTGTTGCATAAGTGTATGCGTTTGTCTTTGGTCTGCAATTAGAGAGTTTATAGAGTCTGTATAAAATTTAGCATCGTCTGCATCTGGTGTGCCGAAAAGCCATTTAATGCCTTCTCCTATGCCATTCATTATGCCGCGTTTTGTTCGTTTAGCGTTTTTATGTAAATGTGCAATAGTTGCGTAATCTGTTTTTATGGAGTCGAGTTTATTTTCAAGATATTTGAGTTGATTAGTGCAATGTAATTCGATTCGATTTTTTGATATTAATGGAGTTGTACATAGAGTTACTGTTTTGTAGTAGAATAAAATAGAAGTGTCAATTCGATTCTTAATATGTGTAAGGTTAAAGTAATTTAGTAGTGCAAAGTTTTGGTTGCTCAATTTGGCTTTACCGAGGTGAGCGTATAAAAGTCCGCTAGAAGAATCAATTGGTTTGATTTGGTATGACAGTGTCATTGGGAGAATCAATAAGAGGAAGTGAATAGTCGTTGTTGTCTGTGTTGGCTTCATTTTCTGAAGATGATGTGGTGTCTGAAACATAAGGTTTCAGTAAGTTGAAGTGATATGTTTTTATTTTGTTTTTTGATATTTGAATTGATGCATTGTTATTTTCGTGAATTTGTATAATTTTGTATGGTCCAATATATTCTGGTTTTAATTGTTTGCTTGTATTTTTTGCGGTAGCGTTATATAGAAGCACTAAGTCGTTTGCTTTAAAATCGTATTGTCGACTATGCTTTTTATCGTAATGAGTTTTGCTTTTAATTTTTGATTTTATTTGGTTTTCTTTTGCGGTTTCTCTAATTTTCTGCAATTTTGATGTTATTTCTTGGGCTAGTTGAGAATAATGAGGTTTTTGTTGTGGATTATTTAGAAGGTTAGGGATTTTGGGTTGTTGGCCAAAAACTAATTCGTATGGTGTTTTGTGAGTAGATTTATGTAAGTGTGAATTATATGAGTAAATAGCAAAATTTAGAAATTCGTCCCAGTTATCGCCATCTTTTGAAACGTAACATTTGAGGTAATCCTTGAGGGTTAGGTGTGTACGTTCTAAAGCTCCATTTGTTTGGGGGTGATATGGGCTGGTTAATTTGTGTTTGACGGTAATTAGTTTGTTAATTTCTTTGAATGCGGCAGATGTAAACTCTTTGCCTTGATCGGAGAGTATTGAATCGGGAAATCCGAATTGGGTGCAAAATTTTAGAAAGTTAATTGCAACAATTTGTGCATTATGTTCGGGAATAGCGTACGCTTGGATGAATTTAGTTAGGTCGTCTTGTAATGTTAGAATAAATCTGTTTCCATTAGGTGTTTCAGGTAAGGGACCAACAATGTCCATTGCTATTTGTTCGCAGAATTTGGAAGAAGTAGTGGTAATTATCATTGGGCTCTGATTAGGCTTGAAATTGACCTTGTGTTTCTGACAAATATCGCATTTTCGGATATATTCTTGAATGGAATTTTTCATTCCGTCCCAAAAATAGAAATTTTTAATATTTTCGTACGTTCGTTGGAAACCTTGGTGTCCAGCTAGCGTGCAATCGTGAAATTCGTTTAAGATTCTTTTTATTTCTTCTGGAGAGTTAATGAAAGTCCTTTCGTGTTCTAGTATTTTATAATTATTGCCAGAGAATAAATATTGTAACAAACTTTTCAGGGTTTCGTATTTAATCTTTTGATTCTGAATGCTAGGGTTTACAAGAGTGAATGATGTAGTTTGATTATAATCTAACATTGTTCTTAGATTTTTTAGAGTAGTAAAGAGGTCTTGGTAGGTGGCTGAATCAGCTGTGAAGAGTTTAACAAAAATTATGTAGATTGCTTGATGTGGCAATACTAATTTCACAATGTCGGTAGTTTTGTGACCGTCTAGTGGAATGTGGGGAAAATGTTGTTTTATATAATTTAGATATAAATTTGTATCTAGAATGTCGCATGACAGGGGAATAACTAAGTTTTTAATTCTGTGTGTCACTGATGTGTCAATTTCTGGTTCCTTAATGTCAATGTTTTGTTGGTGGAACAATTGGAAATCCTCGAAGGTTAAGATATCGTGAGTGAGGTCAGTTAGGAGGTTATTTGTTTCTAGTTGTAGAACGGGACGACTAAGAGCGTCGGCATTGGAATTGATTTTTCCAGGTTTATATTTAATTTCATAAGTATATTCGAGTAATTTAAGTCTCCATCGAACTAGTCGGCTGGATGGGTCCTTACAGTTCATTAACCAAGTCAGTGGTTTGTGATCTGTCAGGATAGTAAATTTTTGTCCAAATAGGTATGGCCTAAAATGTTTTACTGAGTCTACTATGGCAAGAAGTTCTTTCTCAGTTGTAGAATAATTTTTCTCGGCTTTATTTAATGTCCTCGAGTAGTAAGAAATGGGGAGATCTTGACCAATGGTACCTTGTGAAAGTACGGAACCTATGGCTTCATTTGAAGCGTCGGTGGTTAATATAAAAGGTTTATTAAAATCGGGATATTGTAAAATGGGTTCTGTAACTAGGAAGGTTTTTAATTTTTCAAATGATTTTTCACAATTAGATGACCATTCGAATTTTTGGTCCTTCTTTAGTAGGTTTGTCAAGGGTTTGGCTATGCTAGAGAAGTGTGGAATAAATTTCCTATAATACCCTACAAGGCCTAAAAAGGATTTAATGTCTTTTGGGGTTTTTGGAGCTTTTATGTCTAGAATTGCTTTGATTTTATCCGGATTCGCCCTAAGACCTTGATCTGTTATTATGTGACCTAAATAGGCTACTTCTTTTCGTAAGAATTCGCATTTGTCTGGTTGTAATTTAAGGTTATATTCTGAAAGTTTTTGGAAAACGTCGTAAAGATGGTTATTGTGTTGCTGTAGGGAACTCCCGTAAACTACGATATCGTCGAGGTAGACAAAACTCTTAATACCTCGGAGGCCAGTTAGTACGTTATTCATTAATCGTTGGAATGTTGCTGGCGCATTCTTCAAACCAAAGGGCATTCTTTGGAATTCATAGTGACCATGGGGAGTGGTGAAAGCAGTCTTTGCCCTATCTTCGGGTTTCATTTGAATTTGGTGAAATCCTGAAGCTAAGTCCAGGGTTGTGAAGTATTTGGCTTGACCAAGTTGGTCAAGAATATCTTCAATATTGGGAAGGGGGTAAGCGTCTCCTATTGTGATTTCATTTAGTTTGCGATAGTCAATTACGACTCGCCACTTACGTTGACCTGATGCGTCAATTTTCTTTGGGACCACCCAAACGGGACTGGACCAAGGGGAAGTGGAAGATTGAACTATGCCTTGTTCGGCCATTTGGTCGATTTGTCTTTTGACTTCTTGTTCGTGGACTTTGGGATATCGGTATGTTTTAGTGAATATAGGAGTTTTAGAAGTCGTTGGAATTTCGTGTTGCATAGAAGTTGTGTGTGATAATTGATCTCCTGGGAGATGAAAAATATGTTGAAAATGTTCGCAAATTTCTAGGAGGCTGTCTTTTTCCTCAATGTTTAAGTGTTCTGTTCGGAGGTTGTCTTTTAGTAGCGAAAGTCTGTCATGTTTGAAAGTTTGGACAGGTTGGATTTGTTTCGTAAAATTGATTTGGTGATTTTCAATAGGTTCTAGATGTAAAATGGGTCGTTTGATTTTTGTAGGAGAATCGTTTAGATTAATAATGGTGCAAGTTGCAAGTTTATTTTTGTTTATTTTTACTAATGCATTGGGAATTATAACGTTGTTATCGAGTTCAGTGGCCTGTGTTATTCCTAAGCCAGAAGGTTGTTCTTTATCTACTAGAACTTGGATAACGACTTCGCTGCGGGGTGCAAGCGTAATTGTCGTGGTATCGTCTAATGGTTTGTCGATTATTTCGTTATTGAAAGGAATAAGTTTGTTTTGGATTGTTATGCATTGATTTTTATAGTTAATTTCAGAACTTTGCTGTTCTAAAAAGTCGTCTCCTAAGATTCCGTCGTAGGGAATGGAGATTTTGTGGGAATTAATTACGTGAACTTTGGGTTTGATTAATAGATTTTTTAACTGGAGATTGATTTTGGTAGATCCCAATGTATTAATGGGGATGTCAGGATTTATTCCTGTGATTGAAATAATTTCATTCTTCTTTAATAATGTTTTAGAAGGGTTTAAAGAGTCGTGTTTAATTAAAGAAATTGTTGCAGCAGTGTCAATAAGAAAAGTTAAGTTTTTGTTAGAGTTTGGGGATTTAAATGTAAGGGTGCGTTGAGAAGACTCTGTATTAATATGACTTATTCGATGTTGAATGATCTGAATGCCTCTTGAATATCCTCGTCCACTGGAAGGGCATCTGTTTCCAGTGGTGCTTGGAAGTTTAAATGGTTCGCTTTAGGATTTGGACGTATGAAATTAGTTGCGGGTTTTTGAGATTCTCTAAATTGTCTTTTCCTACAGCCTTTTATTTCATGACCTGTATTTTGCAATAATTGCAGAATTTTGAAAGGTCGTATGAGGAAGGATTTGGTGTATTAAAATGACGAGGCTGTGGAGCTTTTTGAGGTTTCCTTCGACAATTTTGTGTCGAATGGTTATTCTTTTTGCAGTAAGAACAAAATTGTGTGTGTTGTGTGCGATGTTGTGTTTTAGTATAAGCAAAAATTTTTTCTTCTTGTAGAGCCATTGAACAGGCTTCATTTAAGGTTTCAATGTCCCTAGCTCTCAACATTTGCGAGATTTCGGGGCGGCAGTGTAAACTGAAACGTCTCAAGGCTGTTCTTTGAATTGCCTTTTTTATGCCAATTAATTCTGATGTGTCCTTACACTTGCTGGACTCAGCGGTGAGACATTCATTTTTCACTTTCTCTAAACGTTTGAAAAAGTCTGTGATTGATTCGCCAAGATTTTGTTTAATTGTTTCAAGTTCTTCATGTAATTGCGTTAAATCTCTTTCTTGACTATAAAATGATTTTAATTTAGCTTTTAAATTTGTCCAACTGTTTATTTCCTCTAAATTAATTTCATTTACTACGGAACTTGATAATTGGGAAGCGATATAAAGAAATAAATGGCCTGTTTGATGAGGTTGTGCCATTTGGAAGGCACTATTACAATTCTGAATGAAGGTTGTAAGTTCTTTTCTATCGCCATTGAAGGGTCTAATGAATTTGAAAAGTAAAGAAAGGGGTAATGTTTTCGTTACTATGTCGGAAATTGCATCTTCATCCTCAGATATGGATGGATCATGTTTGGAAGGAACTTTTCCGTTCATTGTGTTAATTGGATTAGGATAATTAAGAAATTTAAAATTGGAATGAGAACAATGACTTACGTGATTTTATCCGCTGGGGATTCTGGCTCCACTGGGGAGTGACCAACTACTGGAGTCGGCGTTGCAGGATGTGAAGGGGCTGGCTTCTTCAGTGAAGTGTTGATACACACTGCTTCGCTGGGGAACCGGAACAAGTGGTTTACCTCTGGGGTGAACGTTGCTCCTTCGCTAGGCAGCTGAAGAAATCCCACTTCTGACACCAATTTTCTGTTGGATACCCGATGAGGATATGCCACACAGATGTTTAAGCAGGAACTTCTGACACCAGGGCAGCTTTGACTTGGAGAGGCTCCGTACTACTTTGGAAGTGAACCATTAGAATCTTCTTCGAAGATACAGGTGAACTGTCACACTAGTGATTGCACTTGAATTTTGCAGAACCTTTAGCGTAGAAGTACAGATGGACTGTCACACTACGCAGCACTAACACCACAATAGAATCTTCTTTTTACTAAAGATGCAGGTAAACTGCCAAACTACTATAACCCTTTGTAATCGTTGAGTAAAACAATGGATAATTGTAATTACATCTGATTTATTGAGCACACACACGAGTATAGGTTTCTTACAAGTAACCGTAACAAGTCTTAAAAATGTACTGATTTTAGCTTGGGAGCGAGCTCCTTATATACGAAAAAGAGGGTTGTTTATCTTAATGGTGACATTAATGGGGTGATAAGCTCTTAATTGCAGTAGGATTCCAAATTGCTGCTAATGTGGCTGATGCAACAATATATTATTTATTTGCCTTACATTTTTCTCGTATTTTTACGAATAAAAATATCTACCGTTTTTTGGCCCATCCATTTGAAAAATATATAATTTTGATGATCATTGATTAAGTCGGAACAAAAATTAAGTATTCCAAAAAAATTAACTTAACAAAAACAAAAAAAAACCCAAATACATTTTATTTTTAAAATGAAATTCTGCTCGTCGATTTTTCATCGACATAAATTTGTCCGCAACTTTTTCTTCAAAATTATCAATTTCGTTAACTAAACTCCTGCTGACAGACATTGTAGCCGAAACATTTTACACGTTAATGTGGAAAAGCAACGTTCAGCTGCGGCGATTGCCATAGGTGCTTTTACAATAATATTTAGAAGTCTCAGTGTTTCCATAAAAGTTTCATCAAGATTATTTTTTAACAAAAATGTTAAAATATTCATAGAACCAGTTATTTCTTTAAAATCGAATCTTGTGCATATACCTCTAACTCGCTTTTCAACCTTGTCTTATAGGGCATAAGATAAAAGGAAACTGCTCTGTCTAAAATATAAGTAAAGTTTAGAAGTCTCTGCAGAAAAATGATAGGCGTAACGTCTGTCAATATTACAATTTACTTTCGGCTTAGACCGCGTCGTCATTTGGGAACTACACCCAGCATTATCAGATAAGGACCGACCTGTAGCTTGTCTGCCTTTACAAGCATTTGCACTTGAAGTTTAAGCAATATTTGTTCGTAGGCCCTGCCTTCCTAAACAAGGCCGTGTGCTTAGATTATTTAAACCTTGGGGCGATCTGATTTTAATGTATTTTGTTTGCCATGACAATAATATTTAATCGGCTTATACCTGTTAGATGTTTGTGAACCCACACAAACTAACGTTTCGCAAGACATTGCAGCTTGCATCTTCAGAGTGAATAGAACACTGAACTCAAATCCGGGAAGTGGATGTATTTAAACCTCTTTGAGCCAGTCGGGCAGAACGACGGAGTTCTGGTTGGCTGTCACCGTTGAGCAAAGACGGATCCGGTGGAGCATGATCGTGAGATCGATCATGCTTAAAAGTCCTTAGAGGATAAACTACTGGAATTCAAGCTTTATTGAGTCTAAAACCATCCTCCCTGTTTATGTAGTTAGGTTGTTTCCCAATTTCAATTGCTTCACGTATGATACGAGGGAATTGGGAAAGAATGAGGCACTGTAGCTCGGGTACTCGCTAGTACTTCCGGTTTATCTTCATGAACATGCCCGCCGAGTTTTGTTAACTGTTACTTTATTCTGTATTCATGTCGCCCCTAATTTGGAGGTTTTTGAAATTCAAATCAACTTTCTAAACATGTTTCTGCGATTTTACACGGTTTTATTTTTGTGACCACCGGCATTGGCGGATTGGTTTTAGGATTGAAGTTTAATTAAGTTATAACCACATATTCGATTTATTTTATATTCAACTAGAAGACTTATTTATTTGATGGAACTGTTTAGTTAGGTAAGTCTTTAAAATTCCGACTAATATGATTGTTTTTGAAGTGTGTTTCTGTATTTTATTTATAGTCCGAGGATGGGCAATATGTTTGCTTGAAAACGTTAACAAATTTTTTACATTTTCTTCATTAAATATTTGCTGTGGGAACCGACAGTGTGTTTTATTATATATTTATTCAATTTATCCCACTATGAATTATTGGGACTTCAACGATATTATTTTTGATCTTTTCATAATAAGTTTTAATCTCTATTGGACTTCTTGATGTTAATAACACTAAAAGTTCTTTGAAATTTCCACGATTTGCTGAGTCACTGCTTTCGTCGTGTCTGCGAAACGCTAATTCCTGTTTGCTTCAATACAAAACTGTGTCGATAACTGTTTGCAGGAAAAGTCTATTTAATCGAACATTTTCGTTAAATTGCGCTTTAAAAAGTCTGGCGTTTTCTTTTAAAGCTTCGCCTATGGTGTTTTGATTTTTCTAAAAATCCTTTAACTTCAATGCACATTGCACATAAGTATTAAATGATCTTTAGAGGCGTCATGTTTATGTAACGCCCTTGTAATATTTAACAGATCTGCAAATCCCTCCCTGTTCCAGACAGACAGTTTTGTACAAAAGAGCAAGCAATGCGGACACAATAATTTTTGTAGTATTGGGCTGGTACATAACCATTTGTATTCGGTGCACCAAGAAATTTTATACTTAAGATTATATGATTTTCCACAACCTTTTAAGTATTTTTTCGCGGAAATTGTCAAGCCAACTGTAGGTCGCCCTTGATTTAAAACGTCTTTTTTATCTTCTTCCTTCCAATGCCTGAATGGCGTCTCTAACAAGCAGCGCACTGTGTTATTAATAGGATTCATAGCTCTCCTGGTAATTATCTACGTATAAAAGTAAACTTTCCAAAACAGAAGCACACACGATTCGAGTTCAAACGCACAACACGATCAACAATAGTAATAGTTAACCAATTTACTATAATTTATATACGAACGAATAAAATAAAAAACCGCAATATGAAGTTCTGCGGTTGCTTGCGAGTCGACTCTTCACTTGCGCGTTTTACCGCGAACCAATTCTAGATAATGACGTAAGCGTTACCATGGCAACGGAGGTATAAGTGCTCGAAAAGCGGATGTAGTCGGTTTAGTTTGAGGGTGTTTTTCCCTTTTGATGAGCTTGTTAGCCCTTGGCCGTTTGGCCTTTGGCTTTTTGAATTTTAAATTCAAAACGGATCATTTTGTCATGTTTTGATTTGAATTTTGGGTTCTTGTAAATAGACCATGTTTAATTTTGGGTTCTTTTAAATAGACCATGTTTAATTTCAAGTTTTACGTGTATTTGTAACAATTTGCCTGAATGGCCTAGTTGAGTTTGTTAACTGCAGTTATTGTGTTTTTTCCCTGATGCTGTGTTAAATTTTGTTAATTTTTTGACAAGGTAATGTATTTTTCATGTTTTTGCTTTTTAAGCTTATTTGGTTGTTTCTTGATTTAGATAAGTTATGATCTGAAGATGCAGTTGTTCTGCGAAAGCGCTCATCTATCTTAATCGAATGGTTTAATTTAATATTTAATATATATAAGTATATATATTTCGTGGGGACGACAAGGTGTTTTATTTATTATGAAATTTTTTGGTGAAGAGGCACTTCACCTACTTCACTTGGCGAGCCGCTACCGTATCGGACAAATTAGTCGTTCCATTGAGTCAAGATTTCGAGAGCACAAAGGTGACTGCAAACACAAACGCATCACAAAATCTGCGGTGGCTGAACATACTGGGCATAAGATGAACTTTGACAATGCTCGGGTACTCGCCAGAGTGCCTCATTACTTCCCTCGTATCATACGTGAAGCAATTGAAATTGAGAAAAAACCTAACAACATAAGCAGGGAGGATGTTTTAGACTCAGTAAACCTTGGACTCCAGTAGTTTATCTTAAGGATTCCTAAGCACCATCGATCTTACGATCACGCTCCACTAGATCCGTCTTTGCCCAACGGTGACAGCCAACCAGAACTCCGTCGTTCTGCCCGACTGGCTCAAAGAGGTTTAAATACCTCCGTTTCCCGGATTTGAGTTGAGTGTTCTATTAACTGTGAAAATGCAAGATGCAATGTCTTGCGAAACGTTAGTTTCTGTGGGTACACAAACAACTAACAGTCATAAGCCGATTAAGTATTATTGTCCTGGCAAACAAAATACATTAAGATCAAATCCTTGTCCGCCCCAAGGTTTAAATAATCTAAACACACGGCCCTTTTTAGGCAGGCAGGGCCTACGCACAGATACTGCTCAAACTTCTAGAGCAAATGCTTGTAAAGGCAGACAAGCTACAGGTGGGTCCTTACCTGATAATGCTGGGTGTAGTTCCCAAATGACGACGCGCTCTAAGCCGAAAGTAAATAAAATTGTAATATTGACAGTTCGAGATACCGCGAAAGCCTTAAAGAAGGCGTAAAACCTGTTCTGTGCTGCTCTCTCAATTGTTTGTGTTAAATTTTAATTCGGCGTGGGCTTGCCTAATGTTTTAATTTGAAGTTCTTCTTCAATCGCAAGTCTTGAAAAGTCCATTTTTTAAAGGTTATTAACACTATGTTTACTAAACACAAAACTGCACTTTGGAATAGAAGACTTCGAGCGCGGTCGAATCTGTTCGGCCCACTAAATGAACGTTATAATCAATAATTATAATATAAGTACGGTCAGGCGATGTTTGCCGAACGCAAAGATTCGTGGGGGCCGAATAGATGCCACCTTCACGCCTGAAGATTTAATGGCGAACTTTGCGGAGGCTATCGCGAAATGCATGACAATTTAAACGTTAAACAGTTAGCTATAGAAAATAAAATTTTGCATAATTAGTTCATTGTAATTATTATTTAAATACGGAAAAGAAAGTATTAGTTTTAATAATTTAAGCAGGGAGGGGGCGCACTCGTGCCCACTGATTCAAAAACCGCCACTGGTATTTTACCACATAAAATCATAGATTCCCCACACTTTTTGTTTTAGAGCCAACAATACAGTATTGCCTTTCCTATCATCCTTCTTTCGCGTCAATTATTCCAAGTCTTTTATCGATAATCGAGAAAGATTAGTGGAATTCTTCACTGGCTTATTTACCTACTCTAGCTAATAAGCAAAAATTCAGTACGCTATACATATTTCAACCGGTTTGTTTCAAAGGTTTTGTAGGGTAATTTAGTTTAGTTAACATATTAGAAATGGTAACTTTAGAAGTATAAAGCTTGTACTTTTAACAGTATCAAGTGGCGGGGAGCGGAGGGGGAGAGCATATTTAGTCTACAATCTAATTTAAAAATTCAACAACGTGCCAGGGCCGGCCTTCTGCATAAAGGGGTCAGCTGTATGTAATTTTTTACTGTATGGAACGAAACTCGTTCTTTGTTCGGATTCATTTAATAACATTTAATAACTGTGCACATAAAATACATACTGTACAGTAATTTTAATAATCACATCGGGCACATAATAAAAAACAATACGCATAAATATATGCAGTACACATTGTACGGCAATAAACATAGTAAACCGCGGTATGGATGGCAATTTAAACGTTAAAACGTTAGCTATAGAAAACAAACTTTTACAGAATTAGTTCATTTTATTGAGATTAAGGAATTCTATTTTCAAAGGGCTTTTCTAGATGTTCCAGTTATTGTAGGGTTATTTTTAGGTAAAATACAGTTTTTCATGAAATCAAATAAGAACGTAGGTGTCATACCAAACAGTAAACAAATTTAAATTATGTTGTTGTGATATTTCTTTGTCCAGTCCCTATTTTTGAGCGAACTATTTATGGAGAAATATTTTTGATGCGCGTTATTAGCGTAAACCGTTTTAAGTTCTAATATAAACGTTCTTATTATTAAAACAACTTTCGGTTAACCTTCTGTACATCAAAATGCTAAACTTATTTAAAAGTTGTAGCACCCAATTCAAAATTGAAATGTTATCGAAATTTGTTTTTGTTAGTATTGTTTTAAGTTCTAAAACATATTCTGAACAGTTGAACAACCTTTAATTAGTTTTTTTTTTGTAGTAAACTACACTTTAAATACAAAATAATTTAAAAAATTCTAGTTCCAATTTATATATTTTCGATCAAATTATCATTAGCTACTGTAAGTTCGTCTACTACACCAGAATGTTAAATATTCGTGATTATTAAAACTTTTAATCATAAATATAACAATGTCTAGTGTGCTAATGAAAATTAGTAAGTTCTCAAAAATTTTGTTAGTCAACTTTAAGCTATTCTAACAAACGAAAGAAAATGTTTTAATTAGAAAAAATCTTCTGATTTTGTGTATAACAGGACAAACTGCAAATCAATTTTGCTGCAAACATAACCTAACATTATTTAATCCAATAGCAATCTGAATATAGCTGTAAACTATCACTGACGATTATTAGACGACGGCAATAAAATGATAAACGCGAGAAGCATATTAAGTTGTACAAGCAGGATAGACAAAAAGGTAGCCATAGTCGCTTCCACAGTAAACTTGAAGATCATTTAGTTTGTCTTCATATTCCGGTATGATCGCTTTGTGACTTTCAACTTTATCGTAAACTTAACAAGCTTGTAAATACAGGCCTGGGCGAGTTGCGGTTCTGCCACACCGTTCCTGGGAAACAGCGGACTACCCAACGACTACTGTTTCAAGCTTATATAAATAATTATGTTGTTGTATCAATACGTAGGGAGAAGTAATTTTGTTGCACATTTTCGTAATACATTATCTGCAGTGGATTAAATAACAGATTCGGCTAATTTACCGCAGTTGTTTTTTGATATTACTATAGAAACACGTTTAAAAATTCTTGTATTTCTAGGTTTTTAAATTTTATTTACTTGTAAACAATTGTTGATCTTAATCAGTTTCCAACACTTTGTGGACTGCCTTTGATTGTTATTATTTTTCTAATTAAATATAATTGCTACTGTGAGTATTGATTCTTATTATTTGAATCTATAATTACCGGCAAACACGTGGATTTCAATCTTGGTGTCGTATTGGTTGCATAACCGCCCCAAGCGATGAATGTCAATGAACTTAGTTTCGAAATTGTTGCACAAAAATTCTTAAAATATTGAATTAATGTTTATATTTCTGTAATTGTTTAAGCTTTCCAGTACCGCCTAAACAACAACTCAAATATTTGCTTAATTAGCCGCTTAAGGTATGAAATTATCCGTTTGAAATGTTTCCTATCACTTATTGCTGTTTTAAGATCGACGTGAATAACCATGCTCTACAAAATTGACAGGTCTAGTTTTGAATTATTCATTACGTGTTTTGGGATATCCCAAAAGTATCCTAAAGGTAAATCATTGGCGTCCATCATTTTTTAAATTTATTCGGTCGTATGACTAAAACCATAGAAACCTCAAGATAGATGCCAATCACACATCAGTGGATAAAGTCCCCGGATATTGAACACGGATACAGAGATATAATTAATCTTTTTAATAACTGCAAATTCATCGCAACTTAGTTGTATCCGCTACGGCTATGTGCACTTCAAATTATCATCACTTAAATGAAAGAACTAAGTTTAACTCCCAAATTAGCTTGCGGCATGGAAAAACATGTAGTTTAATTGATAGTTTTATAATTAGCATGTAAATTTCCGTGGAGACAGAGAACGGAGAACCTATGTATTTCTTAATTGAATTGAAAAAACCCTATATATCAATAAAGATGATTCTAATGAACTGCATGCTAATATTTATCTTTGAGATCATCATAACCAGGTATTTTATTTAACTCATGGATGGTCTTTTCTATTAGATATCGAGTTAAAAATAGATTTAGCGAAATATTTTAAATGTGCTACTACTTTATTTGCAGCATTGTTGATTGCTATAAATAAGTTATGAAAAATTCCAGGAATTTTCTGTGGTTTTACTTTTAATTTAAAAAAACAGAGCAGTTTTTGGGAAAATATAATCTACTAATGAAGTGGCGGCTGTTTGATTAGGAAGTGAAAACCCAATTATGTAATTAAGTGTGTATTGTAAACCATATAAAGATCGTTTCGAACGCTGGGAATTTATTTCAACAATAGGCTTGCGGTAGATAGGTCCTAAAGTTAGTTAAATTTCAATGGATAACATGTCTACAATTCACGTAAGTCATAATTAAGCATTGATTTTAGTTTTTTAGTATTGACTTTAACTTATTTAAAATCTGCATATAAAAACGCATCACCTGTTTATTGATTAATTTTGAAATTGGGAATATTTAAATAACTTATATTAACAATTTTTAATTAAATTGCATCCTTCATTACCCTCACAACCTATGAGATCAGTATATAATAGGATTATGTATTTTTATTATTATAGTATATTAATATTTACAATTGTTCTGTTTTCTTATTAGATATTTCTGCTGATAACAGTAACATTAGCAATTACATCAGCTTATCCATACGCTGGATACGGTATTGGTTATGAGAAATTTGGATATTTTGATCCTAGAAGTCGATACGATGGATATGGTGAAACTCCACATAGAATATGTGATGGCGCAAATTACGGAAGTAGACATTTCGATGGCAGACATATCAATATTGCCGGAATTGGGCGTTAAAGATAATTAAACATTTTCTAGAGCATGTGTCATATTATGTATTTAATTTAAACTGTTTGTACAAATTATAATAAATTTTAATATTTGAATTCTTTAACAATTTATTTTAATTTGAGCTTAACCAGTAATCTGCTATATTAGTTTCAAACAAGCCGATTTTCTATTCACTTTATAATCTACCAAGATAAATATGAAAAACATTTCTATCATATCATAATACAAAATGGATTTATATGGATCTAAAATGGCTGGATTAAATGTTTCCTTAATTCGACACGTTCGTCCTTTACAAAATGATTTAGCAGTATATTTAATTGTATTTTCAAAAAATTCAATAAAATATTGTTGTGATACCCTACAACTTTAATACCTTGAACAACCGAAGAAGGAAATTACTGTGATAGTTAATCGACTTAATTCCAGGACAAAATAACGTATTAAAATTAATGAAGGCAACTCACATTCTATACCACGACTATAAGAGACTCTCAGGGTAAAATGCTGTATCAAGGTCTTGAAACTCACCACGACTCTGTTTAATGTAGAAAAAGTAGTGGATGTACGATGGCCACTATGAAGAAAGTCTTAATTTAAAATCCATTACATGAATGCCCTCTGATTTTACGAGATTACAAAATTACTAATTAAAGATATAAAAAAACACAATTGAATCTTCTCTATTACCGTCAGAACTTAAGTTTAATGTATCACCCACCTTGTTCGTCGTCACTAAGATCGTTCATTGACCTCTTTCTTCGATAAATCCCTCCAAAGAGGCCCAAAACACTCCTTCCAGCTGTCCAGAGCTGTACTAACCACCCACTCGGCTCCAACTGGTACTCTCTCCACTATTGCCTTACTATTCAAACTTGCAGACCTCTAATTTAACTGTAGCACCTACTAACTTCTCCAAGGTATAAATCGTAGTTAAACTTTCACAAGTGGTCATTCTTGTTTAAGAACAAATTTAAATATAGCTTTGTTCCTTAGAAAATTTATTTACTAGCTTACAAAATCTAAACAACCAAATACAAACAGCGGCATGGAAGGCAACACCAGAAGATGAAGCATCCTACAAACCAATGAACTGTTCAAGAAATGACAAAACAAAAATTAGTGAAAAAATAAAACTAAGGAAACAATGGCAGCAAACTCCTTCACCACACGACAAAGCCAAACTAAATAAATGTATAAAAGAGCTGAAAAAGTTGCTATACAAAGAAAAGAACAAAACTATCCAAAGATACCTGCAAAGGTTAACGGCAACGGAGGCAACAGAGTATTCGCTATGGAAGGCGACAAAAAAACTCAAGCAACCACAGGAGCATATCCCACCAATTAGACTGGACGATGGTAGTTGGGCCAGATCAAACAAAGAAAAGCCAGAAGCGTTTTCTGAACACCTAAAAAAAGTATTTCAGCCGTTCCCAAGGGAGATTTCGCAAGCAGAAGAGCAGCGGATACAACAATATCTGGAAACACCAGACCAACTAGAACTACCAATCAAAAAGCTTAAGGTAAACGAGGTACGAAATATAATATATCATGACCTAAATGCAAAAGAAGCTCCAGGATGGGATCTTATAACAGGCCGGACACTAAAGGAACTCCCAGAGAAATCAATCAGACTTATAACTACGTTGTTTAATGCGGTATTAAGGCTGCAGCGCTATCCATTACATTGGAAGGTAGCCGTAATATCTTAATTCCAAAACCTGGGAAAAATCCTGAACAAGTGAAGTCATACCGCCCTATAAGCCTGCTACCCATCGTATCAGAGATATTTGAAAAAGTACTATTAAAAAGAATTAAGCCGGTGCTTTTAGAACGACAGCTAATTCCTGAACACCAATTTGGGTTCAGAGAAAGCCATACAACGACGGAACAAGTTCATAGAGTTGTACGCAACATTAACGAAGCCCTGGAAAATGGAAAATATTGTACAACCGTTTTTCTCGATGTGACCCAGGCCTTTGACAAGGCCTACTATTCAAGCTTAAACAAAACTTACCTCACAACATAGTTCGCATCCTGAAATCCTACATAAGCGAAAGTCAGTTTGTTGTTAAACATCAGGATGAGTACACAGATATACAGGCAATCACCTCGGGCGTTCCACAAAGAAGCGTGCTGGAACCCTTAGTGTTTTTTACTGCAGACCTTCCTACATCAAGAGACACAATGACTGCAAACTTTGCAGATGATACTACAATCATGGCATCTCACAGCAACCCAGGAATCGCGTCTAGAATACTACAGAATCACCTCAATAAAGTCCAAGACTGGCTTCAAAGATGGCGGATACAGGTTAATGAACAAAAATCTACCCAGGCAACATATACTAGGAGAAGAGAAACATGCCCACCAGTTACGCTAAACAACAGGCTGTTACCACAAGAAAATAGGGCCAAGTATCTCGGAATTCATCCCGACCTCAGGTTAACTTGGAGCACCCACATTTGGAATAAGAGGAAACAACTTGGTTATAAATGCAGTAAAATGTATTGGTTAATAGGAAGATCATCACAACTCACTCTAAAAAACAAAATGTTGATATATAAAGCAGTGCTAAAGCCAGTGTGGTTATATGGAGTGCAGTTGTGGGGCACCGCGTCCGCCTCCAACATTGAAATCCTTGAACGGTTTCAATCAAAAGTGTTACGAACAATAGTTGATGCACCGTGGTGCCTTACAAATGACATAATAAGAAGTGATTTACAAATTCCAACTGTGAAAGAAGAAGTCCAAAACCATAGTGTAAAATACAGTAACAGACTTAAAATGCATCCCAACAGGCTAGTCAAAAGGTTACTCACAGAACATACTGATACACGTAGACTTTTCAACATTTCCAATCAAGACCTCCTATCTACTAACAAATCATACAATACCTACCAACCATATGACACTGCATGCAATGAATAGGAATTACTCTCCATTCCTACCTACTCTAGGAAAATAAATAAATATACTAAAATGTGCTTTTGAATTGATTTAAGCCAAAAAGGAAACAGATTACAGAGAGCTCCAAATCCCAACACACATCACCCCTGGTTCACTATCATCAATATAAGATTTATGGAACGAAAATGAAATACTGTTGTACTTTCACACCCCAATACGATATCACAGCAATATATATATATACGAGTATGTACAGAAATGTAGTTGTGCTTCGCAGGTTAAACGTTACACATTTAATCCTTCGGTATAAATTTATATGTAATTTACAGCACACTAACTTAGAATTATTATCTTAAGATTTGATTTGATGTAGAAGCTATTAATGGCAAGGAACTGATAAAAATTAAGTAATGAAACTAATATCGATTTCAATTTCATTATCTGAATGAAATGGCAGAGCAAAATAATTATTGTTTCTATTCGATATGGTTAGAACGCCCCCTTCTTCAATATATAAAACTAATAATACAAGACTCGAAAAGCAACAGCTATGAGGAAATGAAGAGAAAGGCCTTAGATAGGGGAAACGGAAAGCTGCGACAAACCAGTCCCAGGACTGACGACTATGGTGGAGGAGCGTGGTTGGAACGTATATAAATATGCCTGAGTCAATTGTTTAATCCGGGTAACTGTAAGAATAGGATTAAGGTAATGGCATGGTTCTTTCCTATGGTTGAAAGTATTAAATAAATACCTGATTTTTTTTAAATTACTGTAGTAATATAACTGTTATCATTTGGGAATTGAAATTTTAATGTTCTAGCAATCTCAGAAAGTAGATAATACATGGTCAACACATGTACCTTCTCGCATTCAATTTGCAAACGTGTTTGTAGATTTAAGAATTTTCAATAATCTTCAATAGTAATAGCAAAATTATTTAAGCACGAAAATGTCACAAGAAATGTTGCATTAATTGGCAATTTTATCTACTGAATGCGATAAATTAGAATCAATATCATACGACGATATAATCAGAATATTTTCTGAAAAGAAAGCAAGGCGTCGTGCTGTGTGAATTTAATTGTAACAATTAATCAACAATTATTGTGATATTGTTTCATTTATTGCGGTGACGTGTCCCAAAATTTTATTTATCATAGAAATGTATTTATGTTAATATTAAATTTCTCTATATTACTTATATTATATTTATATTTTTAGTACATATATACATACTGTTGTAATTATCGCGTCTTCCTAATTTAAAAAAAATAACATACGGTTTCTCCAAGATTATAATTTGAAATGAGCACTGTTAATGATACCTTTCCCGAAAACTAAGAGCTTGTCATAGAGAAATTAAATATTTTTATTTTAATTTATACAGAGTGATGATAATAGTGAAAAACGTTAACCACTTGTAGCTGAGTTTATTTAACCCCTAAAGCACTCAGAAATCTTTTTCAAATTTGGTGCCGTTGGCGTTTCAAAATTTTTTACATCAATTCACTAAAATGTAAATAACTTTTTTGTTTCTTGTTCGTTTGTGATAAACTTTGAAGTTTTGAAAATATAACAGTCCAAGCTTAACTTCCAGTCATTGTACAATTAACTATGAAAACAGGATGAAATCTGACCCAGAATTGAAAAAATTGGTTTAAAAATTTGTAAATTACATATACATATTTAACTTGTCATTTCTATTCGAAAATTTGTTAAATACCTCTTTAAATATTAAATTTTCGAAAACATAGTAAGACTTTTTTTGGAAAATAGAGTACTAGTTCAGAATCTGTAAAAAAACTTAGAATTACCCTGCATAGGTGTCATGATACTAAATAAACGTGGTCGCAAAGTTTTTGTAGTTTTGAAGTATAAATGTTGATAATTTATAATGTTGAAAACATTGCAGTTTTGCATGTTTCACTAACATGTCATTGTAATTCAACTTTTTTTTCAATTTTCGCAGTGTATTAAATCATAATAAATACATATCAACCTAAAATTAAGACTACCTATATAAATTGCAATCCAATGGCTGTTCAGGAGTTGTCCGACTGGAGACTGTTACCTCGACGAAAATATAATACAGCTGTAATGGGCACTACTATAACTACCGTCACAAGCTTACTAAATACGTCCTACAACTTAGTAGGACTCAATTTAGAATAGTGACAGGACTCCTATCAGGACACTAACGCTTTAGACAATATGTGCACAACACAAGGCTACATAACGAAACAATATCCAGGCTATGTGGCGACGAAGAAGAAGAAGAAATAGCTTCCCATATAATATTCGAATGTGCAGCACTAACTTAAGAAGATTCCAAATTTTTGAGGGCACTAATTCCAACGAGATACAACCGGCAGCTAGTCTGAGCAGCGAACTCCTAGGCATCATAACACAGATCTACTTGACAGCAACTAGCGATATAAGGGGATGATGCACAATAGGCCCAAGAGGCCGTAGTGCTAAAGGGTACAAACAACCCTCCCCGTAACAGATACATGTATGGATACTTCAATAAATGCCGACATTGATAGTAATATAGTAGAGTGGAGGCTGCGTTCGTATCTATATATTTTACGGCATACAAACCAAGACTTAAGAAAAATTCAACAGTTTAATACTGCGTTTCACTATCAATTAGTTGGAGATATATATTGCTCTGCTGCTCTAATTAAATACTACGAATAATAATTATTATTAAGTTGGGCCAAAATATAAACTATATGGCTGGTTAAAGCTACATATTGGGTGCCATAAAATCAATATCAAACTCGTAAGTAAGATATCTTCCTCCAGGTGAATATCCAAATTAAACAAATCCATAAATTGTTTAACCAACATTATCTGTGCTTTCCCTTAAATGACATAAAATAACATTCAAATTCAGTATTCAAAATAAAGATATTAAATCACCAGGTATTATTTTATCTATTCTTTTAAATGTTTATTTTTTTAAAGAAAAACCCACCTATTTATTTTTGAAATGCTTGTGTAATCGCAACTTTGGTGAAATCCAATTCTGTCTTGAATCTTGAAATCTGCAAGCTTCGGCGCGAACGGTCCTGCAGCAGGTGATGAATGTTACACGAACCAAGGCTACGAATTCGTGGCCCTGACTTTGTTAAATCAAATTACTGAAGTTAAATGTTCTTTGTTGTATCCAAATCTCGGTCACACTTAAGTAAATTTAGCACTCAATATTTCTTTCCAAGCAGGAAACACCATACATTATTTATAAAACTTGTATGAATAATATTAAGTTCATAACCTCCAAATTGACTGGAGGTCAAATTCCGTATTGGAATTTCTTCTTTTAATTAATTTATGTTTATTTTAACAATATCCGTATCCGAAGGACTTTACTTTTATTTATTTAAATATCTTCAGTTATTTTTAATTATTTTTTATAGATACAAAGTTTTCAACAAGCGACATTGACTTTTGTGTCAAGTTTACAAAACAAATTAAAGATTGACCCATAAACAATTGAAGTTCGAAGAAACAAATGATAAAACCGACGCCAATTTTCTATTTTCCCATGAAATTAGAGTTTTTCAGAAATTTTCCCTTTCCCTTTTGCTGCTGCTGCCCCACGAAACATGATAAGCATTCGCATCACAATCAATAATTAGGTGTTTATTGTTCCTCTCACAGTAATCCACTAATTCGATCTACTCCGCGCTAGGTGGAGGGTCGATTGAGTTACTGGGGAGAGATACTGATGCTAATATTCCCTCCTCCTTCCCTCCGTTTATGCCCCAGCTCATCTGTACTGCCGTAATATCACGCGTACAAAGGCATGGCAAAGCAAAGGCCTGTAGGTGTTTGGGACAGTAGGTACACGTCCTTGGTTTCTCTTGATTGTTACCTGTAAATGCATCGCCATTACGATTATGTAGCCCACAGATTTTAAATTTTGCAATCCAAGGCAACAAGACCCTGCTGACTGTCGAGATGTCTCCGTAGAGTAGCAGCACCACTCGACAGTGTTGCAGGTTAATTTGAATAATGTTTAGTCCATGCTGGGTGGAAATGGGATCAACGAAAAGTTAATCGGCCCCGGTGTCCGAATCTTTATAGTAAATTTAATCTAAAATAAAAATACATATTGACTTTTCTGAAATTGTAATTATTTAACAAGTATTAATTTAACACTCTGTATTTTGAAAACGGTTTACTCTAGGGCATAACTTTATTAGAATTTTTAACTATATTTTATCTGAAGATTACGTAGGTACACGAAGTAATGATCTCACGTCGTGGGACACCCTGTATATATATAGGTATATATATATAGATCTTTATATCTATCTTGAGCCAATTGTACTTTCGTACCATCCTGCTCCACTTGTAAAACAAACAGTTATAGCTTTGCTTGCCGCGTATATCTGTCTATTGTCATCCCTGTTTCTTAGTTTTGAAAAATATACTTTAAAAAGGCAGAAAACTAAATTGTACTTTTATACAAAATAAATGATACATTTCTGAACCAATGGATTTGTACTTTCCTGAACCATATTTATATACATTTTTGATAAACACCATGCAGTCCTGATCCACATTATTTTTCGGGACGCATGCCTACTATACGCTATGCCATAAATGATGATACTTAAATCACCCTCATCAACTCCTTCACTTCTTTTTTAAGTTCATTGTGAATAGTGGAATTTATTTAAAGTTAATGATAAAGTATTAATCTGAAAGGTTACCAATCAGGGGAGGTTCTTAAATTGTTCTAAATTGTGATGATTTTTATTTAGCCTCTTTTTTCTTTGTCGGGAGCTTTTCTCTTCCAATAGCAACTCCTAGGGAACGGAAAGACGAGATATCCCTTATTATGATTTCTTGCCACTTGCTCATAAATGCCGATGTCTATGAAAGTCTGCGTTCTTTCTCCAAATAATTCCGAATAATAATCGTCAAATCTTTTCGTTTACAATATTGTTGTAGAGCTGCTTTTCTTTTAACATTCTCTGAAATATGTTTAAAATTATTTCCTTCCTCTATTATTAAACCTTCGATCTTTTTCCTCGGCAGGTTGGGAATTGCCTTTTACATCTATCTCTTCCACTTTTCCGGAGTTGGTGGAGTGTCTTAGATAAACTGTTCAAAGAAATCTTGATTATCTACCTCCTGAGTCAGTTGAATATCAATTTCATCTATTTTTTCTTGAAAATTTCAGCACCATTTCCCATTATCAGTAACAGAATCCTCGATATTTTGGCAGTTTGATAGATATTATTGGACATCCTGTAGAAATTACAATCTGTTTTGAGCGTATGGCCCTTAAACATGCATGATTTGCATCAGCATTATTATTGTCTTTTGGTTTATAATACAGTTGTCAAAAAAAAGAGGCTCCTCTTTGTCCTTCCCCTTTGTACCACCTTGAACCAAAACTTAAACTGCCCAGGATGATTAAATATAAAATTTTGTAATACCTTTGTTCACATCGTCGCGTTGCTCATTGGTGTTCGGTTTTTGAAGTAAGTCAACAGAAGCCAATTCACAATCATATTTTTCAGAATTATGATTGTATTGTACCATCCCATTGACTTCATCGATTATCATCTTAAAATGATGTAGCATCAATAGATAGTTTTATATTACAGTATCGTTATCAACAAATTTCAAAAATTTTGCCAATCGTCTAAAATCCTGTCGAAGAAAGCCAAGATTCCTTTTGCGTCGTCAATCCTTTTTATATGAGTCTTCTATTGGGAAAATTTCACCTTTTCCTGAAGTTTGAATGCTAAATTATTGCTTCATTTGGATCCTTTACAGACAGTATGAAATCATACTATAGATTAAATTTACAACGTAAAAAATCTTTGTCGTAGATTTTAACTCTGTATTACAGAATTTATTTATCGCAATGAAAACTGTATATAATAGTTTCAATATAATTGTCAGGGCAAAGGAAGAGCTGAGCACTAGGAAAGTTAATATAAATGCAAAACATAACAACAAATCACTGTTCACGTAATCGGTAATGACGCTAGCAGCAGAGAAGAGGAAAGCCTATTTGAAATTCAAAAATAACACAACACCAGAGAAATACCGAGAATATGTGCAGAAAAGAAACCTAGTAATTCCAGAATACAAGAGATGAAGAAGAAATTTTGGGAGAAATTTTCTAAATACAAGTAGTATGAGCTGTAAGGCAGACAGAAAATGTCTGGAAGTTGCTGACAAACAGGAGAAAGCAAATTAACCAGTACCGACAAACAAACACTATATCCCCTTAAAAAGGTCTGCCTCAAGGATTCTGGGGGAGGCAAAAATTCGCAAAGAATATTAATATCTGAAAATAAACCAAAGACGAAACTTTACATTGCCACATACAACATCCGAACAATGATGTCGAGCGAACGTCTAGAAGAACTAGAAGAAGAATTATCACATATAAAATGGAGCATCCTAGGTCTAAGTGAGACAAGACTGCCCGAAGAAAAATGCACTATATTAAAGACCGGACATATTCTCTATCAAAACAATAAATAAATAGACACACACATAGGCGGAATAGCCATTATGATACATAAAGATATAAAACATTTAGTCACTAAAATGAAAGCAATATCAGCAAGAGTAATATATACAGTTATGGAAATATCACAACGATACAGCTTACAGATCATTCAGGTGCATGCCCCAACGAGCGCTTCTCCCGATGAAGAAATAGAGGAGTTATATGAAGATATTTCGCATGCGCAAAAAACAGAAAAAACACACTACAAAATCATTATGGGCGATTTTAACGCCAAGGTGGGAATACCCAAAAATAACAAGAGTCCATACATAGGAAATTTCGGACTCGGCTCTATAAATGAACGCGGGGAAAGGCTAATAAATTATCTAAATAGTGAGAAAATACACTGCATGAATACCTTCTTCCAAAAATTAGCAAAAAGACGATGGACGTGGAAAAGTCCGAATTCAACAGTGAAAAATGAAATTGATTATATAATGACAAACCAAAAACACATTGTGAAAGATGTATCGGTCCTAAATCACTTTGACACTGGCAGTGATCACAGATTACTGAGCGCCAAAGTAGAAATAAACACCAAATGGAACGAAGGAAACTAATAAAAAGACAACTTTTCCCCACCACAGAAATAATACAACAGAACGCACAGAAATACCAACATGAACTAAGTAAAAGATTATTTGACAAAGAAACGCTTGAAACAATGGATATTAATCAACTAGATGCGAAAATAAGTACAGTAAATAAGAAGATATGTATTGTAACTAGAAGTCCAAATACAAAAATAAAAAAAGAAACAAAAGAACTTATGGCAGAACGAAGGAAGCTGAGTAAAGGAACACCAGAATATAAAGAACTGAACAATACTATAAAGAAACAAATTAGACAAGACGTAAGAGATTACAATACAAAAATGGTGAAAACAGTAATAGAAAATAATAAAAATATGAAGATTCTTAGAACAGCTAATAAAAATGGGAGACCAAGAATACACCAACTAAAAGACTCAGGAGGTAACATCCATAACGACAAACAAAAAATAGAGGAAATTGTTGAAGAGTTCTATGGTACACTATACAAACAAGGAAACCCAGAACCCCCTAATACCAACTCTGAAACTATTATGAATGTCGGTTCAGAAGAAATACCCGAAATCACGAATGAAGAAGTAAAATTAGCGTTATCTCAAATGAAAAACGGTAGAGCCCCGGGGGAAGACGGTGTTACGACCGAAATGATGAAACCAGGGGGGAATACTACACTACAATCTTACAGATGGAAAAATACCAGAAAGTTGGCAAAACGCACAGGTGATCTTACTATATAAAAAATGAGATAAATTAAAAATTGATAACTATCGGCCTATAAGTCTACTACCTCATCCCTATAAGCTGCTGACTAAAATTGTAACAAATAGATTAACAAACAAATTAGACGACTACCAGCCACCGGTACAGGCTGGGTTTCAGAAAAATTACAGCACTATCGAACATATACAATCCCTTCATCATTAATAGAAAAATGCAATGAATATAACGAACCACTACATCTTGCATTCGTCGACTATAACAAGGCGTTCGATTCTATGGAGCTGTGGGCTATCTTCAGAGCCATAAATAATGCAAGAATTGACTCAAGATATAGAAACCTACTCCAAAATATATACGAGCACGCAACACTTGTAGTAAAAATTACAGATGATTTAAAAACAGATAAAATACCGTTAAAAAAAGGAGTTAGGCAGGGAGACACCATATCTCCGAAATTGTTTACTCTGGGTCTGGAAGACGTTTTTAAAGAAATGAACTGGAATGAAAAGGGAATTAAAATTGACGGTCGATATTTAAGCCACCTCCGTTTTGCGGATGACATTGTCCTATTTAGTCAAAATATAAATGAATTACAAAATATGCTAGAAGAACTCGAAGCTAAATCAGCTGAAATTGGGCTACAAATGAACCTTAGTAAAACAAAAGTCATGACCATAGAAGATGTAAATATCAGTGTCGGAAACGAAAATATAGAAAAAGTAGAAGAATATGTCTACTTAGGACATAATATCAGATTGGGCAGAGAAAATCAGATCGCGGAAATAAATACGCGCATTCGAATGATATGGGCAGCAACAGGAAAATTGACGAATGTACTACAAAATGCAGATATCCCAATTAATCTAAAGAGGAAAGTATTCGACAGCTGTATACTTCCCGTGATGACATACGCAATGGAAACCACAACGCTCACAGTAAACTCGGCAAATAAGCTCAGGACAACTCAAAGGGCAATAGAGCGAAGAATGCTAGGAATAAGCCTCAGAGATCATGTTACAAATGAGAAAATCAGACAGACAACTAAAGTAAAAGACGTCATAACTCGTATAGCGGAGCTCAAATGGAGTTGGGCTGGACATGTCGCTCGACAAGACGAACATCGATGGACAAAACATATAATATAGTGGAGACCCCGATAGTATAAGCGGAGCGTTGGAAGACCTCAGAGACGCTGACTTGATGACATCAAAAATAAAGCGGGAAGAAAGTGGCACCAACTGGCACAAGATAAAAAAGCATGGAAGAAACAAGGGGAGGCCTATGTCCAGGAGTAGACCATTAGTGGCTGTTGAAAGAAGAAGAAGAAGAAGGTGATATTGATAACTGGAACAACAATTGCAATCACTGGGGTATTTCGTTCCATATAACCTCAAGTTGGTGTCTCAAATCGTCTAAGTTGTTAGGAGCTCTTGGGAGTAATCGGCGATAAGTCCGGCGATCGTGCAGACTAGGGCAACATTTGCAATTGTGCTTGTTGGAGGTACGTTCTGGTAATGTTTGCAGTGTGTGGACGTGGGTTATGCTGTTGGAAAATACCGTTTGGTAATGTCTGCATGAATGGTACTAACATAGGTTCCAGGACATTATGAATATAGCGATGAGCATTTAAAGTGCCTGGGACGAACACAAGAGGTGATCTTCTACCAAAACAAATCGAACCCCAAACCATAACTCCAGGTGTTAAAACTTCATGGCGTCTTTTAACAAATTCTAGATTTTGTCTTTTCTCCTCGATGTCGATGTATTTTCCTACGGCCGTCATTTGCCCACAAACAAAATCTTGATTCGTCACTGCAGACAATGTCGTTCCATTACTGATTCCAATGCCGCCGTTCTTGACGCCAAGCCTAACAGCCTTGTGATGTGCAGTTAAAGGGAGCCATTGGAATGGACGGTAGGATCGCAGTCCACAAGAAGAGATTCTTCTGTAAATTATTGCCACTGACACGCGGCGGTGAGGAACTCACATCCAGTCTACAGCAACAGACCTTGCTGTTTGAAAGAGGCCTCGTGTGGCCATTCTTCGAAGAAGTCGATCTTCACAAACATTGCTGCTACGTGGAGGTCTAGCAGCTGGACGGTGTCAGTGAATGCCTTCTTCTGACCAAGCAGACCATATTCATGCAACTATAGTGGGGTCCCGATTTACCCTTCTACCAATTTCACGAAAAGAAAGTCCAGATTCTTTCATGACGTTAATTTGACCTCTATCAAAATCGGAAATGTGGTTAAAATTTCTACGTTGCCTTACTGGAGGCATTTTAAAACATTAATTTTGTTACAAAATGTAACAAAATCTCGAAACTACTAATTAATGTTTACTGGATATTGTTTTGTTTCTAAGCAACAAGTTGACGAGAGACAGTAGACGAACACCACAACCGCTTGACTTTTTTAATGGAAATAGTGATCATTCCATACGCAATGATAAAACATTATTTTAGCAAATTTTCAAACATGTAGCTTTATTTTTAATGGGTGGGTGCATTTCATATGAAACTGAGAATATATTCTTCGTCAATTAGTGGAAAACATTATCGAATACTATAAACCAGCGTATCTCTGTTTCATTGACTTAATGCAGGCGTTTGACAAAGTAAACCTAAACGACGCGAAGTCCTGAATATTCTAAACGAAGAACAAGTTTGCCCAAAGATAACTAAAATCATAACTGAATTAAAATCAAACTGCACCCGAATAAATGGCAATGGGAAACTAACCGAACCAGTGCTTATATCCGCTGGAGTACGGTCGAAACAGTTGTCAAGAGCAGAAAGATACTAAGTCTGTTTTTTATATTTGCGTAAAATTGTTGTCTACTCGGAAGGGTGTTCCTATTGAAGTAAAACTTGCGCCCTCAAACATTATATCTATTCACATACACGCAATCCAAAAACACCCCGTATAGAGAGCAGACACAAAAAAGCATATCTACTCTTTCTTTATTCGGGGATGGTGCATATTCAGGATCCACTAATTCCGCTTATTTCTCACGAAACTGCAGCAGATACATGTACAAATCCACAGAAATACGGGGAATCTGCGAGATACCTCGCATGGTTCAGGATTGCAGTTATACAAATATACAAACGGAAGCGACTACAGCGCCACCATCTCACGATGCGGAAAAAGTTGGAACTCAAGTCCGGATATTCATACAAAACTGAGCCATTTTAATATTTATTCCAGACATGTTAGAGGTCGGTATGAATCGATTTATAAGAGTTTGCAATCCTGAACCATATATATGGCTCAGGTTTGTCTGGCTGGTTCAGGATGGATTGCTCGGAAACATACATTTGGTTCAAGATGGTACTAAAGCGCTATATATATATATATATATATATATACGGGTTTTATATTTTTTGAAGGTACTTCGATTGAAATAAAAATAATTTTCGACCGTATATATTTTTGGCTGCTGAAAGCTAACAAGTAGAGCAATGTTAAAAAATATTAAAATTGATATAAATCACAGTAATCCGGATATTTCGATAATTGGGAGTCTTAGACTAAACTATCTATTTTAAAGCGTAATCCGTGAACTAATTAATAATAATATTTAAAATTTCAAGGCGGTATTTGGAATTAAATTCATAATCACTGTGCGCAGAAGGGGTAACACGTATGATTTTATGATTGTACTATTTTTACTAACATAGGCAGCCAACTGAATGAAATCCGCTATTTCGCTTCTCTGAAATATAGCAATACATTATTTTTTTATATAAATTGTCAAGACAAGCATAACGCGTAGCCCACCGGTTCAGATAGAATAAATTAAACTCAACCTTTCTCCGCGCTGCTATAATTTCCACGCTATTTTGGTTGTTTTCTAAATACTTCTGTATATTTATTTATGTAATTATTTTTCCAGACGCTTCAGGAATGCAACATTTTATTTTCCCCGTATGTTTCTAGTTATTAGATAATAATAGTCCTTTGTATTCGTTTTTAAACTAATAATAATAGATATTTGTTTTATCTTGGATATTTTATTTTATCAAGACGTGTTTGACGTTGCAAATCATTTCTGCAGCCATATTTATCTAGATCTTCTCACACACTATCTACAGATTTGTTATGTAACTCTCCACAGAAAAGTGATTAGCAGTAAAGTGGGAAAGTTTATTAATTTCATGAATTATATTTGGTATTTTTATATCTGCTCGATTAATATACAGGGTGTTTAAAAATACGTTCGGATATTTTACCCACTTATAGATCTCACCAATACAAACAAAAAAGTCGTAATAAACATGGGTTCGAAAATGAGCCGTATTCGAGATATGGACTATTTTTAAGAAAATAAATATTGTTTGTTATTTCAATAAGTTTCCCACCCATTAAAACAAATAGCCGTGTAAATGAAACATTTTAATTACAAATAATTAAAGTAGATGTTCTACATGTCCTCCTTTCATTTGTAGAAATCATTCGCATCTCCGTAAAAATGAACGCCACATTCTTTCAAAGATTCCCGGATTCATAGGAACGTCTGGCAGACATGTTCTATTTGTTTAATTTATTCACAGGACTTGAATAAACTAACGACTTTAAATACCCCCAAATACAAAAGTCAAGCGGATTGAGGTCAGGAGATCTAGGTGGCCACACAACTGGACCCCCTCGCCCTAACCACCTGCGGTTGTAATTTTCGTTCAGGAAATTTCTGACCATGATTAAAAAATGTGCAGGAGCCCCATCGTGTATCAACTATATATATTCATTCTATAAATGAGGCGTACATCTTCTAATCGTGGCAAGGCATTACACGGAAAATCAAGATACAATTGGCCAGTCAAACGGTTCGGAAGAAAAAAAGGTCCTATCATATGCTTCAAAAACACCAAGCCAAACGTTAATTGAAAATCGTTGTTGATGACTCGATTCAATAATAGCATGAGGGTTTTCATCTGACCAAACACGGCTGTTGTGGAAATTAAAAATGCCATTCCTTGTGAAACTAGCTTTGTCAGTAAATAAGACTTCACTAACACAGTTTGTGTTTTCCGCAACTCTTGTCAGTCCCCATCGGCAAAACACCAGACGTGCAGCGTAATCGGGCACAATAAGAGGCTGTAGGTACCATTTGAATATGGTATGAGTACAATTGCTCCTCACGTAACATTCTCCAAATTAGGGAAGTAGTAATATGTGTTTCGGCAGAAAGTCTTCTCGTAATGGTATCTGCATTTTCTTCAATCCTCCTTAAAATGTTAAGTTCTGCTTCAGAAGTAGAAACTGATTTAGGCCGACCACCACCACCGTTTCTTGATTTAAATGCCCCAATTGCGGATAAACGTGGATGCAAATTTGTAACGGAAGTTCCCGGTTCGGAAATGTTTCGGCATACGAGCTCAACTTCAGATCATTCATAAGAATTACCATTGGCCTTACCGTACATGAAATGCATATCTACCATTTCCGTGTTGTAATACCTATTTTAACAACAACAACAATAACAATATTGACTTACAAAAACTCAAACAATGTTGTTTTATCCGTTTCCATATAGTAGACGTGATAAATAGGATTTTGCACTCATACTCTACGTAAATAATTTCGCTGTATCTTGAAAACGGTTGATTTTCGAACTCATGTTCCCATCGGCAAAACGCCAGACATGCAAAGTAATCAGGCGCAATAAGATTCTGTACTCTATGAATATGGTATGGGTACAATTGCTCCTCACGTAACATTCTCCAAATTAATATTTGTGTGAGCAGAAAGTCTTCTAGTACTGGTACCTGGATTTTATTCAATCGTTCTTAAAATGTTAAGTTCTGCTTCAGGAGCAGAAACTGATCTAGGCCGACCACCACCACCGTTTCTTGACTTAAATGCGCCAACTTCGGATAAACGTTGATGCCAATTGTGTAAAATTTGTCACACGGAAGTGCCCGATTCGGAAATGCTTCGGCATACAAGCGGCGTGCTTCATAAGAATTACCATTGGCCTTACCACACATGAAATGCATATCTGCGATTTCCGCGTTGATATACATATTCCAACAACAACGATAACAATATTGACACTTACAAAAACTCAAACAAATGTTGTTTTATCCAGTTCCATAGTAGACGCTATAAATACGATTCTGCACTCCTACTCTGAGTAAATATACTCAGTGACATGGAAATCGCAACACCAAGAAGTGGTAGGAATTTTTTGACCAAACTTGACAGAAACTAGTGTAACTACTAAAAGGTAGCAATTGATTAAAATTTCATTCATATGGATCAAGTGATAATGGCTTATCTGACAGTTCTTTCAGTTTTTTCTAACAATTTTAGAAGGTGTATGTTTTGCGAGATTTTGTTCAGTTCTTTATTGTTTCCGCTTTTGATCGTTTGTTTTGAGGGTATGATCATGCCTATAGTGCGCCAACGTGGAAATTACTGCCAATTAAGCGACAGAGGTCGTATTGTTGGTTTGCGCGAAGGTGGTTTTTTGTTCAGAGGAATTGCAAATCGCCTTAACCGGAACCAATCCACCATCATGCGTTGCTATCAGGCATGGACTAGGGAGGGTCAGGAACGTCTCAGAAGAGGAACGGGCCAAGAAGAACAAATGAAGTGCAGCACCGCCATCTTCGACTTATGGCAACAAGAGATCGATTCTCCAGTACCAGATCAATTGCCGATCAATGGTTAGCTAACGAAGGTCGTCCTGTAACCCTTCGAACGGTTTATTGCAGAATCAAAGCTTTCGGCTTGCAATCCTATCGGCCACATCTTGTGTTACCACTAACGGCTCAACACCGATAGCAACGTTTGGAGTGGTGTAGGTTGCGACTGCACTGGAACCTAGAGTGGGATAGGGTGGTGTTCAGTGATTAATCCCGATTCTGTTTGGGGATGCATGATGGCCGTATGAGGGTCAGACGAACACGTGGGGAATGTCGCAATGTTGAATTATCTGTTGCGAGGCATGTGCACCAAACTGTGGGGATTATGGTATGGGGTGCTATAACTTATGGGAGTACGTCCCGTTTGTTATTCATCCGAGACAATATGAACGCCCAGCGACATGTGGATGAGGTGGTAGAACCCCATATTCTTCCATTTCTTCAACAGCCGGAAGACCCACTTTTCCAGCAGGATAATGCCCCATGTTCAAGACCAATTTGCAGAGGATAATGTCAATCTGTTACCATGGCCACCCCGATCTTCCGATCTTTCGCCCCGCGAGCGTGTTGGGACACTATGGAGAGAAGACTGAGACGCAGACGCTGCAAGCTCTACAGCACGAATTACAGGTTGCGTGGGACACAATACCTCGAGGAAATCGACCATCTGCTAGAATCGATGCCACGAAGAGTGGGGGAGTGTGTAACCAATAGGAGGGGACCGATCCATTAATAATAAAAATTGTGTTTACATTTTGTTCTTTTTCTTTAAAATTGTAATCAATTGCTACCTTTTAGTAGTTAAACGTTTCTGCCAAATTTGGTCAAAAAATTCCTACCCCTTCTTGGTGTTGCGATTTCCATTGATTTTCGAACTCATGTTTATTACGACTTTCTTGGTTTTATTGATAAGATCTACAAGTGGGCAGAATATCCGAACGCATTTTTTAAACACCCTGTATAATATTGACAGACGATGCTGCTACTGTTTCTGAAGATTTTTTTCTTATACTTTGTAGTTTCTATTACGATTATTGTCTTTATTTCTGTTCACATTTGGTGAATGTCTTATTTCTTTGTTATTTCTAATATTATCTTTATATATTGCTGTGTTATTTACTCTATATTTATATTATTATCCTAGACTATACTTAAACTATGTTAATTTTACTAAATAACCCTGATATGATGTAATTTTTGGCTTCGTAATGCCTTACGTATATGTTAAAGCATACTATTTTGATGATGGGAAGCTTGATTTTACCAGAAATTTTTGTAATTAGTTTCATTATCATGTAAAGAAGGTTATTTGAGAAGTTATGATGATTAAATATGACAAATGTATACCTAATGAGAGTAAAAGGTAGTTTACGATCTTCGGATGATGTTATGATGTTGTTTCTTGGTGACTTAAGTGAAGTTGGAGTGCATATTCCTTATAAAATGAGGATATGAACGTCTAAGTGCGACGTAGGCGTTATTTTGGTTGTTTTGGGCAAATGAGGGAGCCCTAGAACATAAAATTTATATTATTACTGGGTTATATTTTTGTAAATATGTGTGTGTAAAGTTTAATTTGAATTCCAAAATGTTAGTATTGTTTTAATTAGTTTATCTGTTGTATGAGGAAAGTATTGAAGCAATTTTGTTTATTTGAATTATGTTATTTATTTGTAAATTATGGAAATTAGGGGGATGTATTGTTTGTGAGGTTATAATTGAATTTTGGTTATTTATATTGTTGTTAGAATTTGTGGAGGATATGTTTGTGTGTATTTAATTGTATTGTAAGATTTTGTTATTGTTTTTCATAATTGTATGGCTCATTTGATGTATTTTGTCTAAATTTGAATATTTAACCAAGTGTAAATTTTTTGTCTTGAATTTTGATGAATTTAGTATCAAAAGTTTTGTAAATTTGTATAGATTACAAATATGAATTTTGTTTATTAATTTATAATTTAGTTATCTAGGATTTTGCAAATTTATAATATTTTAAAACATATGATGATCAAAAAGATTAATAATTAAATTTTCATTGGTCCATTTTAATTTGAGTTATGCGTAAAGTTGCCAAAATGGGTCAATTTTGGATTTTAGTCGGTTATTGTCACTCAAAGTGGAACCACGTATTTTCGTGTGCTCCAAATTTAAAATATTAAGTCATTAAGGTTGAAGTTTGCTAATTGTGGGTGTGTCTACAATTTTATTTACATAATTATTTGTGAGGTTAATGTTATTTCTAAAAGTTGTTTATATAATTTCAAAGTGAAAGGATATAAAGTGTTTAATTATTAAAATATAAAACTAACCTTGAATTGGAAGTTCAAATTGTGTTATTATTCCAACATTCCTGAAAAGCTAAAGAATATAAAATTAAAAGTGAATTCTTTACTTCATTATAAGGAAAAGTTAACTTACCTGTAATAAGTTATGAGATTATACTGAAAGATTAAAGTATAATCTGGAAAATTCTAAGCACTTCACAAAAGTTTGAGTTGTTTGTCTATGATCATGGATCCAGCCGGACGATTGCAGTAGAAATGAGTCATCAGTACGAGAATTCGAGCAACAGTTGCAGATTTTGAATGTGAGAATAAAGGCGTGTTAACACAGTACATCTATAAGATAAGTCCACAATTGTTTAATACTTATATTTTCGTAATCTTTTATTATTATAATTTTGTAACTATCTGTAGCGAGGTCACGAACTGTTACCCTGAGATATTTATGGTTTTTATATGATGGGAAATTAAGAAATTGATTTATTTGTGTAGATAAGAATATTTCATTTCATTTATGTTATTGGCGTAACCAACGTATATAATTTAATTTTGAGCTAGCCGAGGTAAAGAAAATTCATTTAATTATTTGTTTATTTATATTTAAAGACAAGTTACATAGCATATAAATATGGCTTGTCAACGTGGGGCTTGTGAATTTTTTATTTATAAACGTTGGTAGCGACAAAAAGTTGATATGTAACTAAAAGTCTAGGTTTAAAACTAACGCCATCTAGCCCGAACACAAAACTGTCATCTCAGGAACTTAGAGAAAACGTTCCCACTCGTGGCCTCGACTCGCTTAAAAATTTGAAATGTTCAAAACATAAAATTAACACATGTAAATTTTTACTATGCTCACTATGCTTTACTGTCACCGATATTAGTTCATGTTTTATCTGCACCTTCTCTATTTCTATTCACGATGATTATAACTCACATTTCATTTGATGATGCTCTATTCTCTTATTAATATTACAATTATCATGAAATAAAAAAAATAAAAAAAAGTAATCTCATCATCTTTTAAAATTTAGTACTCGTCGACCGGCGGGGAAAGATATTATTTTGACATGGACACATCTTGCCCCGACGGCGATTCAAAGGTGAATAATTCAATTATTTAATCGAATTTAAAAGCTTACTTTTACTTGACAACCAATGAAATTACAAGGATTATGATAGATGGGAAAACTGTCAAGCTGTCAAATCCCATTTTTAAAAATATTATTAATTTACACAACAAATCTTTTAACTTTAACTTTTAGATGACACTTTTCCTCAATTACCATTTAAGCCCCCCATTATAATATCACCGCTATATATATATATATATATATATATATACAGGGGTTGGTCCTTTAAATACCTTAAAAGCTTCAGTAGCACTCTTCTGTAAGAAATACAGTCCTCAAAAACACTAACACGAACTTTCTATAGTGCTTAGTTTCCTCACACGAGACACTTAAAGAATATTATACTTGGCAACGTTGATGATGTCTTTGCATTTATGGAGAATTTAATTAGTAGGCCGACATTACATAAGTAAATCAAAGATTTTGACAAATGTCGAAAAACAAATTTTCTACTTTTCATCACAATACCATGGCCTTGCACTGTTGTCAAATGTAGTATTTACGAAATTTATCATTTTTAACAGTAC